>CM023481.1:126483181-126599984 GCA_013339685.2 Hyalomma asiaticum
AACAGTAAAGCGCTTCCCTTTGAATTATCGTAAAATTTTCCTCTCTTGATTTCGTCTTTCCCTTTTCTGTAGTTGTTCAATGCCGGTTTCTTCTCCATTGCTGCTATCTAACCCGACTTCTCCGCCGCTCTGACCATGCTCTTAACGTTCTTTTTTTGCCCCATCCGTTTCACTACTGGCTGTATACTTACTGGTAAACCTCCCAGTTCTCCTCCTCCATTGTGAGTCAACGTTCTACCTATACAAATATCTGAAAACTTTCGCTGCCCATCTACTTTCTTTCATATTCCTTAATCTCTGTTCGTAACTAATTTCACTCTGAGCTCCCCTTCCCTCAAGGTGTTCTCAAGAACGTCAATGCGGTTGCAGTTCATGGCATTAAGCGAAGTTGTGTTCGTAATCTTTCCAAATATTAATGTGTCGCATTATATAGGGAATCGGTCCGAAAATTCTGACCATCCGTTCCGTTCATTCCGTTCATTCCGTTCATTCCGTTCAATCCGTTCCCGTTCCGGGTTTTCCGTTCATTCTTCGATCCATGCCAACCCCATGAATGGAAGAATGCATGGATGGAAGAATGGGCGGGATAGCGGACGGGCAGTCAGAACTGACATGGATGGGAAAGTGATTAAAGCACTATTTAAAAGATTAACTAACTAAAACAATTTATTGAGATTTAGTGACGAAACAATACTGATGCAAATATATGCACAACTCAACAAGATATGGTACGGACGATTTCACGACAGTGCTCAGATATTTGAATATCTTGGTGCACGATAGTTGGTTGTCTTAATACTTACGCATACGTCAAACAGCATTCTTTCGCGAGCACCAAAACAGCTGCAACTACTATCAGCAGCCAAACCGCATAACGCTACACATATTTTGTGCAATTCCTCTTCAGGAATGTTTAGTGTATTGTTAT
Source organism: Hyalomma asiaticum (assembly GCA_013339685.2). Classification (NCBI taxonomy): domain Eukaryota; kingdom Metazoa; phylum Arthropoda; class Arachnida; order Ixodida; family Ixodidae; genus Hyalomma; species Hyalomma asiaticum. The sequence continues at coordinate 126,484,110 of CM023481.1, forward strand.
ATATTTTTTTTAGTTTGCATATAGTAGGCGCCCCTCGTTATTCGTGGTGGCATTGTCGTATTTACCCATTCACGGTATTTAAGGCGATTTACATGCATGACGCTCCTTTGATGAAGTTACTGAGTTGCGCTACCTTGCGCAGCAGCTGGACCAGGCAATTTTTAATGTTCTTTTTCTATTAGCCATACAAGTTTTCACCTCGTTTCAGCGCTTTCTTATAACCATTCGATTTACTGACCTTCAAGAAATTAGATCCGATTACGTATAACGATCTCACCTTATGAAAAATCATGGGGCGTATATCTAATGGTGAGAGACTATCGAAGAGAGAGAGCAAATAAAGTACAGGGAGAAAATAGAAGGGGAAAAAAAATATGACAGCGCTCCCTGTATAACACTGACACATGTCGTTTGCATAAATTCTTCCTGCTTCGCGTGTGAAGTACAGCCCCCGTTGCATCCGTCTAGAGCGCGCGAACGGGCATGACTCTGGAATACGGAGACGACGTTTATATGTGTCGTCGCCACGGGGCCCGAAATAGTCTCGTACGTACATAGCGCACATGCGCGCTGCCAGAGAACAGCATGCACGCAGTATTCCCCCTGTCTTCGAGGCGGCTATCTCGAGCTCAGCAGGCAGCGGTAAATGTTGCTGTCCTGCGGAGCGCACACTGCTCACGCACCCAAGACACGTTTGATGCGGGTTGTATGAGTATAAAGCCCCCTCCCGCGTCAAGGCTCTTCTTTAAACTACCTTGCGCTACAGCTTTCTGGCACTTTAGAATATTGCACATAGTTTATTTAGGCGCAGGCAATGTTCTTTGTTTCTTGTGAATCGTTTTGTGATTCTGCCACTTTTTTTTTTATTTTACAGGGTAGACGAAAACTACGAATAAATCTACGAAGACCGGATGACCGCAAGAGATCTAACTTTCGTCGCGCGAAACAAGATCAAATCCTGCACCGATGTAATATCCATTCCAGTGTTTCGCGCTCACTGACAAAGTGTGAAAATTAGACTCTACTAGTCTAAGATATACGTCTTGAAATATGGCTATGTGCGCGCCTCAAAACGTAGCCGAGGTGTTTATGACGGCGTTGCTTTTTTGTAACATTTTTGTTTAAAAGAAATAAACCGACCTTGAGAAGGTGAAAAGTGATGACATCACTTTTTCAGACACAACTGCATTCAAGTTGTCGAAAGTTGCAAGCACTTCTACAGTTATTTCTCTGCACTGATATTTCGTCTAGCTTTTCATACCTCATAAAATTACAGCGGAAACGTAAATGCAAGACCAAGTATGTCATGCAAGAATATACTAAAGGATGTTTTTGGTACTTACGTAAGAACGGCTGCAACGTTAAGCAGATCGCAAAAATACGCGTGGAACAAGTAAACGAGCAATGACCAGGAGTTTGGCCCAGTTCGCTTGAAGCACAAGATGTTACAAATATACTGCATTTGTTCAGTAATGAAAGTAAAGCGACCGAAGTTCTTACGGTGACGTCCATTTGTGCGTGCATGTAAGCCCGCGTAGGTCACAGTTTCGAGTGATTTCTAGTTTCGTTTCACACGAAACGAACTCGCTATCGCCATTTGCAGGTTCCACGTGGTGCTTCATTTTCGTCTGCCATGAAAGCGCCAGTGTGCGGCTGCAATGAAATGGTCACGGTCGAATTGGTCAAGGAGCTTTTCTGGCTCTGTATTCAGGGTGAGTAATTAGGGGCGGACTGTGCCGGCGTTGCAACAGTGGCGGACGCTGATACCGCGGGGAGTTGGTTCCAGTAACGGTCATTTGAATGCGTAAAGAGTGTGCTTTGGGAATTGGAGGAGGAAGGTGATATTCCGGGAGGGTGATCGAAAATTATGCCGAATCCAATAGCAATATGAAACTGCCCGGTGGAATGTGGGCCCGAAAACGTGCCGTCTAAGCGTTCCTCGCCATTTCACACGAAGACATTTCACATCGTTTCCACAAGAAGGAAAAAAAAAAAATATCGCGCAGAAATAAGTAAAAGGCTCGCACGGCTCCTCTGGCAAAAAAAAAAGCAGTTGTTATTGCTCATTCTTCCTTTTTACAAGAAAGCTGTCTTAAACCATGGCGCCTGTACGGTACCACAGAATGCTACGCCGTGTTGGTTTCCCTTGGTTGGTGATTTCCGCCTGTCAAGGCAGGGCTGACCAAATCAAGGATTTGGGATTGGTCAGGGATTGGTCAGTTGTGCCTGTCAAGGCAGCATCTTAATTGAGCAATCAGGGAGGACCAGCGCGGAATAGTATTCAGTATTCCGTGGCACGGTATTAGCCTCCATAGGAGACCAGCTTTTGCATCATGAGTCCGCCGTGGTGGTGCAGTGGTTACGATGTTCGGCTGCTGACTCGAAGGACGCGGGTTGGATCCCGGTCGCTGCAATCGCATTTTCGATGGAGGCGAAAGCGCTAGAGGTCCGCGCGCTGTAAATTTTCAGTGCACGTTAAAGAACACCAGATGGTCGAAATTTCCAGAGCCCTCACTATGGCGCTCTTCATAACCATGTCGTGTTATAGCATGTAAAACAAAAGTTGTAGTTTCTTTCTCGTTGAGAAATCCGTCAGAAACAAAATGTTCAGTTAATGAGAACTCTTTGCCCTACGCTATATTGTCATGGCAACATATTCTCCTATCCTGATTTTATTTCTTGCCACCGCGGCGCCTCGTTGCATTTTTTTTTCCTTTGTGCACATTTGTAAGCGTGTTAGAGCTTTCTGGCCAAATTGAAATGGTTGGATAGAAAACGCTTGTAACTCGATTTTCTCAGAAATTCAGTTTTCGGTGTTGCACATTTAGTACATGGAACATACAATTTTTCTCAGTAAAGAGGATTACGCATTCGCATAAAACAGCACAGAAACCATCGACAAAATTTTGGCGTTATCGCAATAGCGTGGGAGCACAGACGCGATGCAAAGATAAATAAACGGGTTGTACTCTTGTAGTTACAAGCTGGAAGCGAAGTGCATAGCAGGAAGGCAAAAAAATTAAATAAAAGCGCGATCATACGAGTGAAATGCACAAACGAAGATTGCCCCCACTGTTCGACGTCGGCACGTGCTGCGTACGTATACAGAGGACAGAGTTACCGGTCCTTGGACAATTTTCGCGAAGCTTGCTTATCCCTTGTGAAATACGTGCGGTGCACAATGCATCTTGTGTTCATGTACGGGCCTATGTTCCGAGGTAAGACCGCTGTTTTTGGCAAGTTCTATCTGAGTGCCCCGTTGCTAATCGGTGTCCAAAAACCCCACATGTTGTAGGTTATACTCGAATCTAAGTATATGAGAGGGAAAAGAGTGTAATGCACCCACTTTTAACACACAGACACGAATAAATCCGCACATAACACTGTATATAGTCAACCAAAATGCTACGTCACATATGACATATGTAACATGTATCGTAGTGTGTCTATCACATTTGTTCATTTGAAAAAGTTGGTTGATTGCTTAGTTTATCTCGAACCCAAGAACTATTCTTCATTTGTTTCATATGTGATCGAAATGCAGTCGGGCCAAGAAGTATACAGGCTGCGTTACTTCAGCGTTGTTTCAGTCGGAGACATGGGCAAGTAAAGGTGCACGACAGTATAAGTTAACGGTAGTTGATCTTTTTTTATCGACTATTTGTACAGCTCAACGTGGTGGGCACTGTTTGCATGGCACGCTTGCGTTGCATTTGTCGTAGTTAATCCTCATTTTTTCTCTGAGGCATAGTGCACTGTGCCGTGCTAAAAAAAACTTGGACCATCTCCCCGAAGGGAACCCTGATGGGATGCGAAGCAGCAGCGTTGCGCACGGGTGGCGTCACGGGTTGAACGGCGCTAACGCGGGTGCTGGAAGAACAGTTTGAAGCGAAACTCGGTGTATCGTTTACTGGTGTAAACGTTTGTTTGAAACGCAGACACGGGAGGCGAGCGGGCGTTGGAGCCGGCAGCTGCGGGCGCTCCGGCGGGTGAGGGAGAGAGTGACGTACGCGCGCACCTGCGAGGGAAGCGTGCGAGGGGAGCGTGACGTCAACGCCCAGCTGCGGCGTGACCTACTTGGCCCCGCTCCAACACCTGCGCCGAGGGAAGCGCGTTGCCTCGCGCTTGTGCGGAAGGACGGACAGCGTTACACAGGCTAGTCAAAGAGCTGCTTCGCATCTAATAAGCGCTGTTGTATCCGGGAACTTCACTCTTTGTCTCTCTTTCTGTACCACATTTACATTCTGGGGTTTCACGTGCCAAAAGGAGGAGGTGGCTATGAAGCAAGCCATTCCGAGCGGCTCTGCATTGCACAAATTCCACCTGAAGCTCTTTAACGTGCGCCTAGTACTCGGACGTTGTAATAGCTGTAATAACGGTAATAGCGTGTGTTAATAGCTTGGGCACTTCGTCATTGCGTACATATATATATATATATATATATATATATATATATATATATATATATATATATATATGTGTGTGTGTGTGTGTGTGTGTGTGTGTGTGTGTGTGTGTGTGTGTGTGTGTGTGTGTGTGTGTGTGTGTGTGTGTGTACGCCCTACTCAGCTGCCAGTGAAGAAGGTGAAGGACGTCCGAATGATGGGGAAGAATTGATAAAGTGCCATCAAGAAGAGTGGCTGTAATAGCCAAAACCCACTCGCACTCTCTGCTACCCACCCCATGCATGCCTAAAGTGAGTCCCATATCCACACAGAAGAATTCCTTGCGGTGGCAGCCAGTGTTCGTATGAATAGATTCATATGACCGTATTCCTTGATAAACCTAAGCACAACAACATTCCTTGGACACGGCATTTATGACTGTTGTTTAAGGATTGCAGTGGTCGCGCATTTAATTGAAATACTGACCTCCTACTTTCGTTCACGAAGAAAGTGAAGACAAGCAAAAGGTGATGCAGACAGGTCTGTTCGTCGTCGTCTTTTGTGTACTTGTCTTCTTGTATTGTGTGCTTTTTCAAGGCTTATCAGCACGCTTAAACATAGACCTTGCTTGATGTTGAATACTTCCGTACTGGCCAGCTAAATATTGTTTCCTGCTAAAAAGTTAATTATTGCAAGATCAATTTCTAAATGCCCTCTTTCTAATGTAATAATTTCGAACGCTGAGGAATACGAAAAGTACGGAGGATTTTACAAGGCGAACAGCGATATTGAAATGCCCAAATCCACGTCAGTCATTAAAGCGGGACTAATTATCGTGAATTCTGCATATCCCTCTCTCTCTCTCTCTCTCTCTCTCTCTCTGACAGTTGCAGCCACAACGTGGTCTGATTTTCGAACTCGACGTCAGGGCGATTGGAGCACTGTATCCCTGCACTCCGAGTTCGCAGCCTTTGAAGGGACGAGAGTGCTACGCCGTCTACGAAAGTTATCATGTATGCGCGTGTAATATCGCGTGAACACTGACGTACTCACTGGCGTCACTGGATGTTGGCAAGTGCTACAATAAATATTTTGAAGGATTGGTTCAAGGATCCACGTTGTAGGCCCTTTCTGGACATAAGTTGGACATTCAGCCTACCCGTTTACTTACGAACACTAGCAGGGCAACTGTTTGTACTCTTAAAGCCTTTTCAATTTCGGTGCTCAGAATTTGTGTTGTTTTGCCAGAGTTCGCGTTAACGGCGGCAGCTATTGTAATTGCAATACAAACGCTCAGCTGCGAGTGCACATTAGGCAATTTGCCAAAACGGGGTCCGCCGTTTTGCAGCACCACCTCCAGCAAGGCGGCAGTCATCGTTTTGTAATACGATCTCTAATTAGAGCACAGCGATCCCACCATTCTTCTTTCCCACAAATGAGCCGTCAATTCCTCCTGGGTCTATTCGACATGGAATAAACTTCCCCAACATCAGTAATAAGCAACTATATTAGATCAGTTTCCCATTAGAAGCGAAGTCTTTGCTATTACAACTGCGGCGGAGTCCGTTAGAACAAATAGTAGCCTACTCGAGATATATTTCAGTGGCTTCCAAACCACTGCAACGACATAAGTTATAACGCGCCGATATTGATGCTTTACTCAGCTCGTCAAGGCCCGCGAAATACCACGTTATTCACGTGGAACACTCCCACGTTTTGAATACAACTGGCTCCACCACCTGGCTAAGCAGAATACATAGAGCGGAATAAGAAAACAAGACAAGAAGATGGGATAGGCGCTTTCAACTAAAACCTTATTGACGATCATGCGCATATATAAACACAACATCTTGCAGATGCACACACTGTGCTAATCTATGAGCATGATCTGCAATAAGTTTTAGATGAAATTAGAGCCTGTTTCGTCTTCTTGCCTTGTCTTCTTATTTCGCGCTATGTATTTTGCTCATCGATGACCAATCAACATGCACAAACCCTTCCACCACCTGGACCCTTCGCTCCGCTTTCCCATTCAGACACGGACTCTATTGACGGAAGGCGGAGCCCTTCTTTGTCGGCTATGGCCGACAGAGTGGCCTTTACGGAGGGTAGTTGATCTTTGTATTTGAATGGCAGAGAACGATACATACGCTGAGTGCAATCTCTAGAGGACTTTTCAACGCGTTCTGTGACTGCTATCGCTACAGCGTACAGAGACGATCGCTCAAAACTGTATAGCTCGATTTCGCAAAAGGCTATTATCGGAGGAGCAAACCATCTTGGGCATTTCACAATGCAAGCCAATACAGCGAAGGCAACTTCGGCACTGCTGCAATATTTAAGAACAAACATGCACAAGATGTCTGAATTGGTGAAAGTGCGCCGCACTTATGCTGCTGTACCGCTGCCGAACATATATGTTCGGCAACGGTCGTGATCGAGTGTCCTCACTCTTTCACTCTTCTTGCAAAAACGTCACTCCCTCCCCCCGTACGCCCTTTTCCAGTGTAAAACAAAAGAAAGTAAGTTGACTTGTTCTTGTGCGTAGCTAATCTATGTGTCTTACTTTTGTTCCCCTCTTTCATTTTGTCAACTCTCAAAAGCTTGTTTAACCGTACGTATTCGTACCTGCGTAACTTAGACCTACCGTTTTCATCTTCATTGAGCGAATTTCCGCGCGTCAGGTACGGCCTGTAAAGAGGTTATTCAAGCGTTGTCATATGTCCATTCTTATGCCTTTCAAAGGCAGTTCGGTGCAACACTCAAAAAGGGTTGATTTCTGGGTCTTTAAGTCCCAAAACCAGCTATGATTATGAGAGTGCAGGACTCCGGACATTTCGACCACATTGGGTTCTTTAACGTGCACTGACATCGCACAGTACACGGGCCTCTAGCATTTCGCCTCCATCGAAATGCAGCCGCCGCGGCCGGGATTCGATCCCGCGACCCTCGGATCAACAGCCGAGTGCCATAGCCACTAGACCGCCGTGGCGGGGCAGACTCAAAAAGGAGATGTCTCCCTGTCATGAAGGAATGCCATTAATATATATTCATCTCCGAGCTGGAACCATGACGTCTAAGTGTGCGAACATTCGCGCTTTTCTTTGGAGCTTTTATCTTAATCATTTGTTTTATCCACCGCGATATCTGAGTAGCTATGGCTTTTCGCTGCGGAGTATATATGAATGAGGTCAGCTCGGTCTAGGCCGCGACAGCTGAATTACAGTGCGAGCGGGATGAAAAGCGATCGAGTACCGTGCATTTAAATAATCGCAGGTGGCCAAAGTGCCTCTACACGCTCGTTCGCCTCCGCGAGCCAAAAGTGACCCGCAGCTTACCACTGCGGTATGCCTTGTAATAATATCGCTGTGTTGGCGTGTAAAGCTACATCATTTCATTTTAAATTACTTGTTTAGTTTCCCTTTTTTATATATAAGAACGCACCACACTTCACAGCTGACGTGCAATAGCGTATCCTTTTTATGTTTGTTGCTTTTTTTCCCCTTATTCCCAACTCCCTATAATTTTTACGGTATAGGCGGAAGTATGTCACTTTCAATCTCCTCTTATTGACCACAATTAACCGTACTCTACTTCATCTTGAAATCCACATGGAGCGGGTAATAAATTCCAGCCACATTATCCCGCTCCTACTGGACCCATCCCTCCGATTCCGAATCTCATCTGTACCATCTCTAATATGGCCGAATGTAGCTTGGTGCAACGATCACGAACGCTTTTTAAATGCGAAGCATTCCAGCATCTCATAATATGTACGTGTATCACAAAACTACCATGATTATTAGTTCAGGTCCCCAAGAGTGCGCGTGCACTTCTATGCAATGTGCATAATGTGCGGCGATCGCACGCGCGCTTATTCTCTTCCGCACATGACCTCAGCCCACTACTACCCTGAAAAAACTACTGCTGGCGGGCGCACGTGTTCAATCAGAAGGAAAAGAAGACAAGGTCTGTCTACGTCGATTTGTCCGATGCACAGCGTCTCGTGAAGCGTTGCGTTCGTGCATAGCATCGCACCACGAGAGCATGCGTCCTCTCATGGCGCGAAGCTGTGCACAAACGCATAGTGTAGTATATCAAAAGGGTGGGACGGCGTAAAGCTGAGGCCACGCGTACCGCGCCTGCCACCGTCTGTGGTTTCGACGCGAACGTTTTTACGCTGATCTCGATGCGAAGCTTCGAGAAGCGTTCGCTGGGCCTCGCAGTGCTTCGCGAGGCGTTTCCCGAAGCCTCGAACCACGACGAAATGCGGGTGTGCCGGAGACAAACACGGACCAGCCAAGTGCCCACCAGCTTCGCTAGACTTGCGCCACTAGTACAAGCTTCACTGATTTCTTATTTATTTATTTATTTATTTATTTATTTATTTATTTATTTATTTATTTATTTATTTATGTCAGGGTGGCTCACGGTGTTGCCTGTGGCGGTTGTCCCTGCGAGGTGTACACTGTAACATGACCTCTGTCATTGTCGTTCCTGCAGGACCGAGACACAGTTCATCGTGACAGCGATGACACATGACGGCCGGCTGCCTTCACAGCAGGCAATCTCGGAATGCTGTCCTCACAATGGAAGCGGTGAAGGCGCTGTAGTGAAGTTATCCCGTTGGGACGAGCCAGTGGATAAACTCTGATGCTGGCGCATTCTATTCTGTGTGTTCGTGCATTCTTTCCTTTCGCTGCATGCAGTTTTCCTTTTCGTAATTCTATCTCACTTTATTCATCATGTGTGAAGTGCTGCGCGCACGGGAACGAAGAACGAGAGGCACCAAGCAGACACGGCTACCGCTGACTCTGAACTGAAATTGTTATTGAAAAAGAAACGTATAAATATCGCAATCATAAAGATTTTCACACAGACGTTGGCCAAAAAAAGAAAGAAAAAACACAATATACGAAAATGAAAAAAAAAAACTGAACTGAGAGTAATTCGCGTTCTACGATGTGCTGTACAAGTATTAGCGACATAATGAATTTCAGAATCGCTCGGCATATATCTGACGGCCTGATAACACACGAAACTCATTTCCTTTTGATATACGAAAGGCCTCAACGATTTCTCTGGCAACCTTCTGTCTATGATGCAATAGTGTCATCGTGTCGTCGCAATGGAGGGGAACAGTTGTACTCATGGCAGTGTCAGCAATGGTCGATGATCGGTTTTCATGAAGTGAACGTTCATGTTCTTGTAGTCTGATGGTAATGTATACCTTCCGATTAGCCTAGCCCCATGCATGTTTTAACACAGAAGATTGAGATAACCTTGATGATGAACCTCGTATGTAGGTCTTACCACAAGACAGTGTGTATCATAACGTTATTGATTTTCATACATATTTTGTTTTCTACAAAAATTTCGGTTGAGAGTCTAGCCACTAGTCCTACCCGTTTCTTGTCTTTTTTCCTTCGTTCCTGTGCGCGCTGCGCTTCACGCATCGTGAATATGTACCATCTCGCTCAAGTTTCTGTACTTTGTCACCTTAAGCTGGCGGCAAGAAATGGCGCAGAATTTGAACAAGGACAATGTAAAAGGGGATATATCAGGCATATATTCTATTTCTGTCCACTTTTAAGTGCTGTGCCGTTCCTTCACCATGTATTACGTTATTACGAATTTGCCCAGCTATGCATCATTTACCTTACCTTCTTCTCCAATACTACAGTAAACTGGACGTCTGTATTCCGGTTAACACCCCCAACTTTCGCTTCGCATTTTTTATATATATAAGAATGTGCGCAACGAGTCTGACAGGCAGCATTAAAAGCAGTGACCGAGCCTTGCCAGTGCTCGAGAGTTTGCACAGAAGTGGACTTTTATTTTTTCTTTATTTTTTCGACAACTAATTCAAAGCAGTGCAGGTGGGCAACATTCACGTATGTACTACAAACTGTCGTTACCGCACAACCACAACTCGTCTACCTTCTACTCTTAGAGCACGCAGGGTGCTATTAAGGTCAGTTATGAGGAATTCCCACCACTGAAGAATCTCCGGACGTTTGTAATACCTGTGTCTAGCCACACCACATTTCAGGACATCTCTGAGCATCTCCCTCCATTGTACGAGCCTCAGAAGGAACGTAGTCTCTTCGCGCATGGCTCCGTTTTCCTGGTTATCATGACGACATTTAAAAAGCAGTCAAGGCATCATATAAGAAGTCTCTTATGCGAGCCTGCTCGATTTCGCTACTTCCATATTTCCTAATGTATCCCAAGGACACGAGAAAATTTCTGGATACAATTTCAATTTTATTATCTTCCTCTTGTGTTTCATACAGATACGTTGACTTGTTACACTTCAGGGTGGCTAATACCAGTATGAGGGACAGCAAACGTGAAAACATCATTCATGTTGAGGCAGGAATGCCTCTTATGTCTTGTTCGCCTAACTTTTCATTCTTGCCTCTCTATCTCTCCCTTCCCCAAGCCAGCAGCATATGCGGCATTGGTAAAGAGAGCTGAATGTTAGCATTACCTTATGAACTCTCGCGAAGCGTGTAGATAGAAATAACCTAACATAATGAGTGCGCTATTTGCAAGAAGCTGAGGCGACTATTTGTGAACGTTGAGAAAGCGCGAATGAAGCTTTTAGAGCACAAGACGTGGACAAACAAGAGGCAGGAGACACACACGCTTGTGTGTCCCACACCAGTTCATAGACCACGCAAAGGTGCGTCGGCGGCAGGCGTCGTTGGTTTCGTAGTATCAGTACATTGTCAGAGAAACTACGGCAGACTTGAGACTGCGCAGTAGAGCACTGTATTTACACGAACTTTCAAGTCACTGCCCACGTGACAGCATCAATAAGGTTTCGTTCCTCAACAGAGATGCCTCAGGGATTCTGAGCGTTCACCCTCCCGAGCTTCGGAGGTATGCATAGGCGAGCTACCCTGCACGCATGTAAGCCTAAATTCTGCTTAAAAAGTTCAGGGCCGGTATGCACAAACACGTACTCGCAAGAGAGTATTGAAGCCAATCCTTGCGCTGGACATATTAGCAAGGCCGACCGGCCAATAGCAAGAAGTGCTCACGGAATGAATTTAGTCGGCCCTTGCAAAAACCTTAGTTTGTTAGTGTGGCGCGAAGAGGAGGACGCCATTTGCTGCCTTTCCTGTCGTGTCCTGTTATCTTTTAGCTGTTTTCCATACCCGAAATCTGATTTCGGTGCGTCCCGAAATATTTCCGTACTTTTCGCACAGGTCGTTATTCTCATCATTCGGGTAGTAACACGACGTCTTCTTCTAATCCGTAAATTACCGTTTTAGAAATGTGCACGCAGCATCATGTGATGATGATGATGATGATGAGTGATGTGTGTGTGTGTGTGTGTGTGTGTGTGTGTGTGTGTGTGTGTGTGTGTGTGTGTGTGTGTGTGTGTGTGTGTGTGTGTGTGTGTGTGTGTGTGTGTGTTTTATCAAGTGTGTAACGCTTGTGACGAGGCGCTCATACATATGTATTTATGTACGTTTGTCGCCGAAATAAAATCAGTTGACATTCAGCGCTCTGTGGTGTGGCACGTGTTTCTGCATCGTCGTCCCTGTGTTCGCGCTGTTTCCCTTCCAACGATGCTCGACCAACTAGCCTGCATATCCATCATATTAGTCTTCTAGAGCGCTGTCGTATATACGCGCTACACTGCTGAGAAAGAAGTGGGTGAACGAGTTGCCGAGGCGGGTACGACGAACGGTCGAAGCAAAAAAATAGCGACAAGATGAGCAAGTTGGTGCACATGAAAATCGGCCCGAATGACAAGGACAGAAGACAGAATTGTCTTATGTCCTTCTTGCATTCTTTGTTTCCTTCGCACCTAATTCAGGCGCGGGAGACACCAGGAAACCAAGAAAAGGTTAAAAAAAGAACAATGTGAGAGAAAATAAACGAAAGAATAACAAAAGATCGCTCACCGGTCTCGGCGGCCCAAACGGACCCCAGCTTGTGAGGGAAGCGCGGTCGCGGGCCACGCGGACGCTCGCGCTGGCGGCCCTACCGAACGGGCGTAGCGGGCGTCCTGAGGCGGAGAGAAAACTTTGGCAGCGCGCGCCGTCCGGCGCACCCGTCCGACGCTCAACGACAGAAGAGCGCGCTCGGCCGACAACGCACGTAGGAGCGCCTATGTAGTCGCCGCCGTTGTTTGCAGCGGACACTTCGCGCGCCCCGGGCCAGGGGGCGTTCGCCGCGCTCCCTCTTCCCTTCTTTCCCTGGCAATTTCCCCACCTGGGCCGCAACTCGCAAGTTACTCGGCCAGGAGGTCGCTTGTATCCCGATGCATGTCTCTAGTCGTGACGTCGATCTGAAGGCACCGATCACGCGCAGGCGCAGTGCGCAAACGTTTCCCTCGCGCTCACTCTGTGTATGTGTGTGTGTTTTTTTTACCCTCTCTTTCCCTTTTCTTTTCTTGGTTGGCTGTTAACGTCCGCCTGTACCTCGGCGCAGTCGAGTCCGACCGAACTATCCCATTCATCCCATAGCGTTCTGGGAAGGCAGAAATTAGAGCCGTAGAGAACACCAAGGGAGTAGTGCCGTTAGCTGGCGCCGGGCTTCATAAGCTCCCTTGTCGACCTTACCCCGGACTGTCCTCATTCTATTCCGCTCATATTGCATATTTTAGGATGTCCTATCTTTAGTATAGATTGTCTCTGTCTTTTCTTTTTTTCTAGCAAACTGAGGCTAAGTGGGAGCTGCATGGAAATTCCGTGGTGCGGGGTGCAAGCTTTATTGAAACATCATTATCTTGAAGACCTCCACTCGCAAGCAATTATACAGGGGGATGAGGTCTGCTAATACACTTTTAATTTCTTTCGTTTACTTTTCTTTTTACTTGTCGCTGAGGTTCGTAGAGATAACGCAATATGAGAAGTTTGATCTGCGGAGCTATTGTTGAACAAGGCGTGCGCGTATAAGCGGAAGAAGAATTCACTATTGCGTTATGCTATACATTAAAAGAGCTATTTTCTACCAAGTACGCAGAGAAAGAGGAAACTTGCACCAGCGGGAATAAGGACCGATAACTCGCTAGCCATTAGGGCATATCAAGCATATCAGACCTAGATATAACAGGGAGCACTCATCTGTGCACGGACAAGACCCTTACGCTGAGTTGAGTTTCTGCTGTACTTTTTTTTTACCTTTTCGATACACTGAGCCGCTCTCGCCCACTCTTCGTAAAACTGACCTGATTCTGTACGCCTAACAAAGATAACAGGGAGCTTAAGACACTATTCCCGGTGCATCTTTCAGTGCCATATTCATTACATTTTTCATTGTTTTTTTGCTTGAATAAGTATGCGAGCAAACCCGTTAGTCTTTTCTTTTTTTTTTTTTTGTCAGACGCTTGTTATTTGGCCGCATTCACAAAACATCTCTTTCATAAGTGTTTTTGCCACTGGCCAGCGGGCTTCGCTAATGATATGTCCAGCGTCAGGATTAGCTGAAATGTTCTCTTACGAACATTTTCGTCGTAAGTTAATTGTTGCGAATACAGGTCCTGTTTCTTGCCAACTGCACGGAACTGCGGAGAAGCCGTGATTTTCTACTTGGATAGGTATCACCAAGTCGCCGCTCGAGCATACCGAAACAATCAACTTCCATGCGAGCTCTTTTAGCGAATGCCATCTTTATGTGGGCACGCGTGCGTGAGGGTGCGGGCCTGTACGCCTATGCGTGTACGTACACTGCGCGTCATTGTGTGTGCGTCCGTGCTCACGTGTGTGTATTACGTAACACATGTGAACTGAGTGTGCTGAGCATGTGTATTCTGAGTTTATGCATACCTGAGAGTGCGTGCCTCTGTAGGTGACCATACTTGCGTCCATGCGAGTAAATTTCGCAAAGAAGGGGTTTGGTGTGGTGAACTTGTACTCAGTTCGCACCTTCTCCTTCCTTCCACTTCTTCACTTCCTCGTAGGGCCGAGCTCCCCTAGCTGACGTTGCTGCTGTGAAGAAGGATGGGTGGAAGTCTTCTCCCGACTGCCTGTCCGAAGTTGCGTTGTCTCTATACTTGAAGGATGGAGACCAGCCCTTTTCTCACACAAACACAACTTGACTTTATATACAAGATGGTACATTGACAGACAGTAGCCTCGGTTGGCAGGACTCAGGTAGAATCATCGGTTGGTAGGGCTTAGGTGGAACCATCGCTTCCATTCGGCAGAGCCGACCAGTGCATAGCACCGCTCCTGCGACCATAACCACCACCCGGACTCGTACTAGATGTCCTCTCTAGCATTATCCGCTCCCTAGCCTCGGTTGGTAGGACCTTGGTGGAACGATCGCTTCCATTCGGCAAAGCCGACCCCAGTGCATAGCACTGCTCCTGCGACCAGAACCACTACCCGGACTCGTGCTAGATGTCCTCTCCAGCACTATCCGCTCCGTCCTCACCAACCTTCAGCCTTCCAACCTTCTGACCACCTTCAACCTTCCAACCTCGCTTCCAACCACTCTGACTGGGATGAGGGGCCACCTTATAAACACTGGTTGCTCCGCTCCTGAATCACTGACAGCAAATCGCAATCTTTCACACTGGGCACTCCTCCTACCTCCTTTTACTGCACACTTGGCGGAGGAAAGAGAGGTCAGTGCCAAACCCCTTGCAAAGTGCCAAACACCCTGCAAAGTACCAATCATCTTGCAACATGCGGACATCAAACAAACAGAACTCCGCATGGCAAAGATGGTGCCAAACCCCCTCTTAACCAGCTGGTGACTACAGACATTCCTGGACATGCTGCCTGAACTACTCGTTTTCCTGGGGCTGCCAAACACCTGTCAAACCGGTTCCCAGTTGCCAGCTACCCTGTTTCCAGCTGTACTGCGAATTCCAACAATGGTCGTCTCCTGCCCCGCATATTCGCCACGTGGCTGTGCGCCTTCTCCGGCGCATACTCGACCATCTCAGACTACCGTAATTTCCGACTTTTTCCAAAGACCTTTACAATGCGCATTTGCTTACGGGTATTTTTCTGTGCTCGCGTCCGTGCGCACTTGTGTGTACGTATGGGATGTATGCTTACGTGTGCGCACATGCGCGCACGTATACTTATGAAGGCGTTCCTGTGTGAGAGAGCGTGCGTGTCCATGCGCACATTGCTGCACGAACACGTATTCGTGTTTGTAAGTACGTGTGCTTGCGTGTGCGTGCGTGCGTCCGAGAGCACATGCGCTAACATATACTAGTTCTCGTAAAGAAAGGCGCAATTTTTGACACCACCAAAGAAAGACAACAGGACTAGCGCCATCGATTGGCGCTCGTCCTGTTGTCACTTCTGAATTGACTCCTGCTGTTGTCACTTCTGCTGAATTAAAGCATCAGAATGGCTCCCAATAAGTCAACTGCTACGTGAACGATGGAGCCTGCATGCTTGCTTCCTGCTCGTTCATGCTGCTCATTTGCTCGTATACCTATCGTTCTCCTGGTCTATCGTCTTGACAGATACTGTGTGCAGGCTTCCTGGCCTGCACGCAGGATGCCTTGGAAGCCTCACCTGTTCCAATGGCCGTGCCACACGTGGACCATTCTGCTAAGTTCGGAGACGCGGGTTTCGTGACTGCATCTTGATGGGGGTGTATAGCAAGAACGCCCTTGCATTCAGATGTAAGTCCACTTTAAAAGACATCAGATGGTCAAAATTATTCCGGAGTTTCCCGCTATGGCGTGCCTCATAATCATACCATGATTTTAGCACGTAAAACCTTAGAAATTAATTCATTGGTGCCACACTCAAACTTTTGTCCGTGAAGGCCTTCAGCGACTGGCGACTCTCAGGCACGGCAAGCAGCGGAAACCAGTTGCGCCTTACCGGAGGGCGTCACCCAGTGTTGTATCACGCCGACTTTCTCGTAAAAATAAACCTTCCCTCTCTCCTCCCTGTCGATACATTGGCTCCAGCGACATTATCTGTTAGGCAATTTTTAATCGTATACGACCAAGCTAGAATAGTATTTAAAACATGTGCAGTAATTCAGGTTAAATTAGTTGTCATCGCTGCTTTGAAGTTTTTGTTGCTTTCGTTGTTCAGGACAGTGGCGATGGAAGGAGGCAGACTACAAGCCAGACTTCTTGAAATAAAGGAACCCTGTTTAAAAAAAAAAGTACCACCCGCGAGGTTTTAGGCTCTGACTAAAGCGTGATGGCTTGCACGACAGACGTGTTGAAAGCACTTGTTAATATGTAATAACGAAAGGGAAGGGGTCAAGGGCTCGTTCTTTATTTGTTAGAAACAACTTTCCTAAACAACATTCCTGCTTTCCTAGGCTTCAATGTCTGTTTGATCATTAAGTTGTTTCTAACAAATAAAGAACGAGCCCTTGACCCCTTCCCTTTCGTAATCTCATAGCTTGGGCCTCGTTGCGGCAGACTTGGTGCCTTAGGTAGCATGCGAGGGCTTATTGGGCAGCAGCCATCTCATCTAAGTTCACATTCTACGTGACGCCTCCTGGCAAGAAAGTGTGTTCTACACACGCCGCCTTGGCCACGAGTGGCGCTGCCTAACACTCCCAGGATAAGACGTACATAAATACACAATAAAGTGGACGGGGGGGACGACCGCCTTCGTAGCTCAGTTGGTAGAGCATCGGACGCGAAATTCGAAGTTCGTGGGTTCGGTTCCCACCGAAGGCAGGTTTGTCTTTTCGTCCACTTTAATTCCTTTCTACTTTCTCCACAATTACAATACCACAAGTAACTTCCCCTATGCTTTCCTAGGCTTCATTGTCTGTTTGCTCATTAAGTTGTTTCCAACAAATAAAGAACGAGCCCTTGACCCCTTCCCTTTCGTTATTTCATAGCTTGGGCCTCGTTGCGGCAGACTTGGTGCCTTAGGTAGCATGCGAGGGCTTATTGGGCAGCAGCCATCTCATCTAAGTTCACGTTCTACGTGACGCCTCCTGGCAAGAAAGTGTGTTCTACCACGGCCGCTCGATTACACGTGCGTTTTTATCCAGCGGCCGTGGTTCTACACACGCCGCTTTGGCCACGAGTGGCGCTGCCTAACACTCCCAGGATAATACGTACATAAATACACAATAAAGTGGACGGGGGGACGACCGCCTTCGTAGCTCAGTTGGTAGAGCATCGGACGCGACATCCGAAGGTCGTGGGTTCGGTTCCCACCGAAGGCAGGTTTGTCTTTTCGTCCACTTTAATTCCTTTCTACTTTCTCCACAATTACAATACCACAAGTAACTTCCCCTATGCTTTCCTAGGCTTCATTGTCTGTTTGCTCATTAAGTTGTTGTTAATATGTAGAATTACAACGGTATATCTCATGAAAAAGACAATCCTTGGCACTTGCTGCATGGTGAGACTAATCACATCTCATAAATATTCTTGATGAATTAAATATTGGGGGTGAAGTTAGTCAAACAAAAGGAGAAGCATAATTTTGAATGCTTTCAATGATTTAATTCGAGTATAACTTGTACAAGTGTCCTCAAGGAACAATAAGGCACCTATGGTGGCCATGACTAAACTCTTCATTTCCTTCATTTTACCCGCCATTTTCCTAACTGCCTACAGGCGTAACTCAACAACCTGGAAGAAGTAATGAAGGCGTAACTCAACAACCTGGAAGAGAGTGGAAAGAGGGGGGAGGGTGGTATTTGTTGCAGTTGTGTAGTCAATCAGAGAGAACTCAGAATAGCCAACTGTCAAATTAAAATTGGCTGAATGCAAAGCTCGGGCAATATGGCTTCTTTGGCAGGCGAAAGCTAAAGTAAATGGAATACGCCGCTGGCGCAACACGGGCTACGTCCGTGCCATCTGGCTGGCGTCGTGAATACTGGCGTCCAAGCGCGGCCACTACCCTGGTGAGCTGGCCTATGAGCAGTGTATAATCACACTTTTTCCATAGCCTGTCCAAGGCTCAGACTGAATCAGTGCATTCTGAGGGGATACCTTATAACGGTTCCAAAAGTGGGCCCGTTGACTTGGCTTCGCATGGTTGGTCAGAATCGATCTTTTGCTGACGCGAGCGCGACTCTACCCAATCACGCGAAGGCAAGCGGACCAGTCCACTTTTGGAACCGCTATAAGATATCGCACCAGGCTTAAGAACCGTTTATGTACACTCTCGCTTTCCCTCGCTTCAAGCGTTCTGGCTGAGGCAGCACCTCAGTGTTGTTCGACCACGTCCACCTCGACACCCCGTTGTTTATCCCCGGCTATTCTAAAAACGGAGCCAGGGTGCACCATTCGCTCTCGTAGTGAACGGTGCTCCTTTATCTCGCCTTGCCTTCGAGACTCCGTTTGGCGAGACAGCGGTGGGTAGAACACCGGATGGAACGATGCAGCGTTCCTTGACTGGGCACGGTAACCACAGTATACTGCACTCATATTTAATTGGGTTCCTTCCTGTTGTGCATTAAGCACTACGTGAATCCTCGTGTTCCGTCTGCCACTGTGACATGTATACAGTATAAGGTCTTCTTAATTTAACAACGTAAAGCCTCATCGCGCGCATTTTGTCAAGCGCCGTACGAATCTTGTGATCCCAGTGAAAAGATTATTCAGTTTTGCTAAAACATTCTTTCGGTCTAGTCGGTGCGTCATTTAAGTTTCAAAAGGCAGAGCGATAAATAGACGCACACTAAGATGGAACAAGTGCGGACTAGGAACTGCATCGTTCTCAGCTATGCTTGTTCCTTCTTCTTCCATGCTTTTTTTTTTTTTTGCAGACTTGTCAAACTTTTCAAGGAAAAACTCTTCTATCTACAAATGCCGTCATATGGAGCACCCGCTACATCGTTCGAATTTTTTCAGTGTTCTTAAAAGATAGATGCATTTTCTTTATTTTTCGGACACAAAACCAACAAATAAGGCATTGCTCAGATTCTTTGCGAGATCATTAAAAAAAACAGCGGTATAGTTATGCCTAATGCGACGCAGTCAGTGCTGCTAGCGACGTAATTTGCTGAAAGAAAAAGCAGGCGATTTGATGAGGAGGTTATGACATCAACAATATGACCTGCTTCTCAGTGACATCACGATAAAGCGTACAACCGAATTCCTCGGTCAGCGTTGAGAGTCGGGAAAAAAAATAAAACGCTTATAAAAAGGTGCAAATGGTCCTATATAGCTGATGGTTGTATATGATTGAGGGGATCGGGTTGAGCTTGGAAGTTTAGTTACCCTCGGTGACAATCACAAATTTGTAATTAACCATAATTAAAATGGTCATTACAGGCCGGCGAGCCTTGATACGAGGCGTTACTTTGCAAATAGAGCGAGCAAAATGGCGTTTGGCATGCAGGTAAATACCTCTAGACTCTAAACTCATAACCGACTGGACTCGAAGGCGCGCCATTCCCAAGACATAGGAACCCCCTTTGAGTGGTCATAGCTCCCCTGTAGAGATATAAAGAGGGAGGCCTTTGGGGATTCAAGTAGACTCTGCGTTTAGACGTAATCTAAAGTATCACACGCAAGCGACGAAACTTCACTTGAAGGGACTGTCTACCCCTCGAATTTTTTTTTTTTTTTCGATTGTGGCAAAAATGAGAAGATCGTTTCTTAACGAAAACGAGCGTTCTTGTACACCGCCAAAGAGGATCAATATTTTTAACTTGACCCTGACAGTCGTGAAAAAAATTACCAGAGGTTCCATCGCCTGTGGTGTGTTTCAAACTCCAAGTGCAATGAAAAATCAAGAAATACCTACGCTGGCTCACCTGTACAGCTTAAAATCAAAAAACAGTTATTACAATTGTTTTTCGCCCACGTCTGATATAATTTCTTCGCGACGAAGTGAAATCTTACCTTTTAAGCTCACATGGCAAAAACTCAGTAATCAGTGTTCCCGGCGTCCTTACACTTGCAAAATGGTTGACCACGAAGACCGAGAATTTCTGTTTTAAGAATTTCTACTGACTCTCCAGCGAAGCCACTGCAAGCCTGTACACCTTCAAAAGGTACGCGTTCTATTGCGCTAAAAAACAGGAAGTCGATAAAGGACGGCAGACAGTTTCTTTTTCCTTGCAAATCAATCTGCGTTCTTCTTCTTCTTCTTCTTCTTCTTCTTCTTCTTCTTCTTCTTTTTTTTGCGGATCGTCACACTGCTTGAAAATGGCTGCACAATATTTACCCCTAAACTCTATATAGTGATCTTTAAATAGTCAATAAAAGTGTTTCTTTGTAAATGCACAACCTACCATGGCCACCATTTTACGAGCCAACAAAACGGTATTCGCCTACCTCGGAAACTTTTCGCCACGACATCTGACCACTGTGTTCGCTGCTAGTTTGACTCGCGTGTGTAGTGTTCAGGTCATATCAAGAGCAACACATCAATACGGTACGTCTCGGGGATTGCGCTTGAGCAGAAATAAATATTGTTTTGGAATGGAATGTATGCATACGTGCTCTTTCAGTTGATAGGCAGCGATTACGGGACTCATCGTGCGCGCAATTTTTCAAGCGAAGCTTGTATTACCTAGCAAGTGTCGGCGTCGGTGGCGTCTGTACACGAGAACTCTTTCCGCGAAAATAATCGCCATCTCTTGCACTTGGACTTGGTCTTGCTCTTGCACTTGGACCGTGACACGTTTGAAAAGAAAGAAAGAAAGAAAGAAAGAAGAAAGAAAGAAAGAAAGAAAGAAAGAAAGAAAGAAAGAAAGAAAGAAAGAAAGAAAGAAAGAAAGAAAGAAAGAAAGAAAGAAAGGGGCCTGCACACGCTAAGCTCCGCTTGCCTCTATTTTCCCGATATGTGAAAGGCTCCTAATTTTTTTTTGTAGTTCTTTTATCTTTGCAGAATATTGCGCACCCCAATAACAAAGATGCCTAAGATTACCGCTAAATAGCGCACCTGAATTCGGTGGCCCTCCGTCAACCGGAAATTGCTCAGTTATTCTCAGTCAATCCTTATTCTTATTTCTACCGAACCTAGTGTTTTAAAGGTATTTCTTTTGAACATGCAGTGAATAATAACAGAGATATTGTAACTCCTTGTCGGACACATCTCTCAACCGGCATTTTGTTTCTTTCTTATATGTATAGGAGGAGTAGGGTATCTAGATGTCGGCAATGGTGTTCACGTATATCTCGAGTGCTCCATTACGAAGCAATGCGTCGAGAACTACAGATCGAATACCTGTTTGTAGTCTATGAAAGTCATGAAAAGGGGTTTCTTGTATTCAGCAGATTTCTAAAATATTTTATTCATCACATGAAGGTTAGCTGTCGGAGAATATGCTTTCCTGAAGTCTGCTAGCTCTCTACGCTGATCGGAGTCAACTGCATCTGTTATTCTATTAGAGATTACCTTCGTGAATATTGTGTACATATGTTGAAAGTAAGCGGATCCGTCTGCACTTCTTCAAGATTTCCACGTCTCTTCTCTACGACATTAATATAACACTGTTTTTTAAACACACTAGTATATTTAAAGTTTTTAGGCGTTGTTTGGGGAGAGTCGGAAGCCTCTTAGTACGAATTCTCGTTGATCATTCATCAACCCGACTGTAAGGCCGTCTTGTCCGGCCGCTTTATCGCGGAACATGATTTGTCATGCCCTCCTGACTTCATCAATTTTCACTAATGCAACTTCGACGTGTTGTTCGAATTTCATTTCCTTCGTGGCCGGGCGGCCTATGTTTGAACCATACAGCTCAAAGTAGAAGTATTCTGCCAGTTTCCGTATGTCCTCTAAATTACTGATGACACCGTTTCGCTTATCTGCCATTGCATGCACGATGTTCTTTCCTAGAGTTTCCTTTTAGTTGCTTGGATGGGGAGGCGTGCTTCTTTTTTTCTCGTGCCTCTATCCCTTTGGTGCTATGGTTACATGTGTCATCGGACTTATTTTTGTTGATAAGTTTTGACAAATCCTGTTCTATCCCACGAGGTAATTATTTTCTTTTGTTGCCGTTTCTTCACTAAGCCTTTAGCGGTCTGAGACAGTTTGCCTACTTCTTTTCTTTATGGTTTAACCATGGGTTGAATTGTTGCTTCCGTAATCAGGCCTCGTGACGCTTTTATTCATTTATTCTATTTCTTCATTTTCTGCTTGTTATGAAACACTGTGTTTGTTCTTACTGGTTATCTCAAGTGCTCTTGTTTTTACCCTGATTACATCCAGGTGGGCCTGTTTCAAGTGGTTAATGTGCTTTTTGTTCTGTGCAGATTTACTGTGACGCTTCCCCTTACCAACTTATGGTCACTGCCTTTCACCTTGCCCAAAACATCCATGTCCTGTGTTCTGAATTGTATTTTGGCTTTTGGTTTTCCGTTCGTGCTTCTTCATGTCCATTTCTTATTTCTGTGCTTTCATAAGAAGGTGTTCATTATACAGAGTCGAACCCTTCCTCCTAATTCCTCTAAAATATCCACTCTGCTATTCCTAGAGCTTATACAATAGTTGCCGATTGCTTGTTCTTCCTCGTTTATTCCTGTTTTGGCGTCGAGGTCCCCCATAACTACTGTATACAGTACTGTATACTTTGTACCTTTTGCAGTGCCAATTCTACATCCTCACGGAACTGGTTGTTGGAGCGTATTCCTATGTGCTTTCAGTTGATGTCCTCGATTTAGTTTGACCACTACCCGTGCTACCGTTTCAGTAATGCTGCCTACGATATCTTCGTATACCGACGCCATATTCTCGTTTCTCAGGAGCCCTCTGTAACAAAGTATTTGCCCATTCGTCAACATTGTATAAGCTTGCCCAGTTCTCTTAAACTCGCAAAGTCTAATGATATCCTAATGTACACGCTCTCATTATTTGAGTAGCGTAGCTATAGTCTAGCTTCGCTCGAGAGGGTTCGAGTGTTGAGCGTTGCTACTTCCAGCGTGCAATGGCAGCCTGTCTGGATCCAGTGACGTTCAGTATCATTTGCCTCGTTTCGAGTCTAGCCACCGTAATGGTCAGAGAACCAACTGGGGCTGTACCCTGATGTCCAGGGTTTAGTTGGGTGAGTCATTTCAAAGTTCTCGGCCAGACACTACACCACGGAGGCCAGTTCTTGTTCTGGTGAGAGAGAGAGACATCAATAAGAGGCTGGGATGATACCACGCGTTGAATAGTCTTAAACATTGCTGGAACTGTGTAAACTCAACTGAACGTCGAAGACGAACTTCGTTTTAGTTGATTAGCCAATTCATTATTCTAAACGCTAACGTTTTTGAAAATAGGTGCGGAAGGCTCCACAATATTTATTTAACTCACTTTAATCTGCGCTGCCATCAAGTGCTTTGTGCATCACTGCACAAAATTCGCTTCTGCCCATCTTCGTGTCAAATGCTGACCCGCTCACCTCAGACAGTGGTTAAATAGGAAGTGAGTGTCTCCATACAATCCATAACTTCAATATGCGTTATTTCGAATCTCGCATCTGTCCATCTACTGCAAATTTCAATACATTCTTGAAACTTATAGGTAACAGCGCTAACAGACACACAGGCGCTGCTACAATGTTTGCCACGAATTATTTGGCATTCAGAGAACTGCGACGAGTAGGATCAAGGTCTTTGTGCAAGTATGCTTAACGTGGGCTAGCCAACATTGACAGCCCCATGGTGACTGAACCGTATCTTGGTACGACGTGACGTAAGCTGCGCATATCGTTAACGATGCCAGAAAGCGTACGAAAACGAGCACTAGTGAACTAAAGCATTTGCGTGTTTGTACCCTAATCCTCCGTTTCATTAGCTACACATGCTGACAAAAAGTGCATTGAAGTTGGTTAAATATCTGACTCCACACTCATTGATTAAAAATAAAAAAAACAGCATCGCACCTCAAATTCAACTTATTTTTTGTTTTCCGCCTAGTGTACGGCAGTATAACTTGTCAATTTTCTGGCCAGTTGCTGATCAAATCCACTGAAGATACACGGAAATTTATTACGGCGCAGTAGTACTGGCGGCTCGCCATTATCTTGCTTGAAAGTTCAGCTGTGATCATGCAGGGTAGGGTGAACAATAGAAAAAAAGACGGAGGGGACTGTGGTCAGCCGCATCAGTTGTCAATTCTGATGACGCATACCTAGAAAGTTACATACATGGTTGATGATTGATTTCTGGGGTTTTGCGTCTTAAAACAATCGGTGATTACGAGAGATGCCGTAGTGGAGAGCTCGGGAAATTTCGACCACCTGGGGTTCTTTAACGTGCAGTGACATCGCACAGTACACGGGCCTCAACGCGACAAGGTGTCACACATAATATTGTCTCATTAACAAACTCGTTAACAAGCTGGAAGACTTGTGCCAGCAGTGTGAACAAGCCTTAGTAATGTTTTGTTGTCTTCGAAGGCCTTCCGATAGATGAATGCTCCACAAAATTTAAGAGTTTTCCTTCACGTGCGTACCACTGTTTTACATAATGTATCGTAGCGTCGTCTCTTCGCTTTGAATACGTCAGCAGGCTGTGCGCTTGCAAGTGGGTTGTTCCAACCGAAACGCCTGATATGTTCCGTAGTCTAATTATCGGAGGGTGGGTCGTTCATGACCGAAACTTCAATTTTATTGCTTGTATTGCACGCTTGTCATTAGGCTGTCCCATCTTTGCTTCACTTCATTATGGATGTTTGTCCTTCTTCATTTCATATTGTGCTACGATTTTCTCCACTGGTGTGCATAGTAATCTTTCTTTGCTTTCTTGAATAAAGGCTATGATTCATTATTAGGACTTGCACCCGGTCGCTGCGCGGGTTGATATTTTCCGTTCGACCTTTTTCTTTTTTCTTTCTTTCTTTTTTTTTGTATTCGCGCAACGCTCTTACGTTGTAATTGCACATAAACCCAAATTCCGGCCAACGGATATCACTAGCGAAAGTGGTCGATTAATGACAAAAATTAACGAAAAGCTTTAAGAATTTAAACCCATATTATTCACGGCCAACTACTTTTCCAGCCTTGTTTTTCCGTTTGGCCCCGCCACGGTGGTCTAGTGGTTATGGTACTCGGCTGCTGATCCGAAGGTCGCGGGATCAAATCCCGGCCGCGGCGGCTGCATTTCGATGGAGGCGAAATGTTGAGGCCCATGTACTGGTGTATGGAGGTGCACTTTAAAGAACCCCAGGAGGTCGAAATTTCCGGAGACCTCCACTACGACGTCTCTCATAATAAGAGCTGGTTTTGGGACGTTAAACCCCACAAATCAATCAATTGTTTTTCCGTTTCTGAAGGATCACTCAAACTTTGAGTCATTCAGCTTAAGTTTGTCTGATTTAATGCCGCGTGTCTTCCCTCTGAGTAAGTTAACCTTCTAATCTTGATTGTTACGACAACACTTCTCGGTTTTCTTCCCCGAAGGATCTCACGTAATTGCAAAATACTCTTGGTGCACCTTTGATTTCTCACGCGTCTTGCCGAAACCGAACGATTACTTGTGCTCTTGACATTACGCCCAGAGATTATTTCCACTTATTTTTTTACGCACCATATAATTCGAGCTTTGTGTTCATTTCATCTAGCTGTCAAGTATCTGCGCTTTTCGATCTCTTCTTATTCCTCGACTTCTCTATGTTTTGTGGAAGCTTTAGACCGAACTCCATGTACGCTCTTAATTTCCATAATACGCGCCATTTTCTTCCTTTCTTTGCAACCAGAAAGTTTGCTTCTTCGACTTAATTATTTTGCGCATGATGTGACGGAAGCACCTTCTCGTGGCGGAGGGCGATGACACGCATCGAGCTGATGGTACATTTATTTCTCTCGAAATGGTCGGCGCAACGGTAGGCCGAGCGATATGGTCACGAGGCCCACGCAGACAAAAATGTCTCGATACGATTATGAATGTAGCGTGCAGGGAATCACTCCGCTTGATTATGGCGAGTGGCATTGAGTGCACGTCGGAGCACGGAAGAAAAAGATGGCAAGACCGCAAAAATGCTGCAGCGGCATGCAATGCTTGCCATTGCCGACGTGACTACCTTTGTTCATTTGGTAAATATGCAGTGTGCTAATGAACAGACAAGTGCTTTTTTACTCGAAATGATTCACGACGATAAATTTTCTAGCACGGGATATATTCGAAGAGAAATTAATTTTTAAGGCGCTGAAGAACCCTGTAAGATGGTGTGAGCGAACCCTACAACTCCCATTGCGGCTTGCGCTTGTCTGCCGATGACCAGGCGTACGCATCACTACACAGCACGAGTACGAGAGCCTGGCATTTCACTGAGGACATTCAAAATCACGTGGAGGTGCGGTACGTGTTTCACTTCAAATTAATAAAATTAATATAAAAGATAGCCTCCACGCATTAAAGCTGAGTGGTATACAACGTAACAGAAAGTGATCACAGAAGTTACGAGCAACTCCAGCAGGACACCTTTTCACTCATTCTTATGCGTTTTCAGTTGTTTCTTCCTTTTTTTTGTTCTCGGCTACATCCGTCAAATTTCGATGAAAAAAAAAAAAAAGGTGAGTAACTGCAATGACACGCCCATATGCTTACGTTTACGTGTACGTTACAGGACCTCAGCTAGTGAAAAATTAAGGCGGATTCCCCTACTCTCGTGCATACCTCATAATATTATCGTGGTTATGGTACGTAAAACTCAGGAATGCAAGAGCGAAGCTATCGTATAGGCAAGAGCGAAGCTATCGTTGAACAAATTCGTATCGTGCGAGTACCGCTTGCAAGCTATACGTATCGGCCGAAGTATCCCGTGTGATTGCACGTGTGTAAGGAGGTGGAAAACTGTTCTTTGCGAGAATTCGCACAAATTGCTATGTATAAGTTAAAGTATAATTATAATCAGTTCGTCTCACAAACAGATGCATATTCTTTGGAAAGGCTCAGCATATTCTTTGGAAAGGTTCTTTCCCTCAGTTTCCTTGCTGCCTCGAAGTTCCCTCACAGGAGACCTGAGCCCGGGTCGTTAAACATTGCCGGATTACCAATAAAGTGGTTTCCCTACAGCCATCCTTCAAAGTCAGTTAAATATGCATTAACGTGAAAATAATTTATGCGGTTGCGACCTACTTCTGACATGAATGCAAGTTACAAAGCGCGGTGACAGTATTTCCTGTACGGGAAAGATCGCTCGATATGTGGAACCTGATCACCGCATACACGCAGAACAAATGAACACGTATCTTCGTGAGATCCCACGAAAATGTTTCTTCCAACAGACTATAGCCGGGCTTTAAGTGCAACAGACGCTAAAAGCATTGGACGACGGAAGACCCTTTACGGAAAAAGCATTTGGCACGGTCATGAATCGAAGCGCTCGAGCTCCGTCGTGGGGAGAGTTCTCCGCCTCTTTCGACGTATACGAGAATCGTCTCAGTGAATGCCGTAATCAAGAAGGTCATAGACGGATTGATGCCGGCCTTCGTCAATCTGCTTCTTGATCTCTTCCCAGGAGACCAGCGTTATAACGGACGACGTCATCGTGTAGAAGAAAGCACCGCCGACGCCTCGCGACAGGCCTCGAAGACCTTCGGTCTGCTTGATCTTGACGACACAATCCCGGAGGTTGTTGTAGTATATGCCTTCGCCGCGAGGGTTGGAAGGCTGCGCGTACATGCGCGCCCGTAGTACGTCCAAGACGGCGATGAAGGGCGCCGACGCGAGTCCCGACAAGAAGGCCGCGATCAGCGTGTTAATGAAGAAGTAGCGCTCGCGGCCTTCCACTGCCGTGTCCAGAAAACTCTTGAAAGCGCTGAATGTGGACATTTGCAGCGCCGACCCCGTGGACAGTCGAAGCACGTTGGAGGAAGTGGCGCGCCAGAGACCACGCCAGATGCCCTGTGTCTTGTAGATGTTGACCAGAGCTGCGAGCGCACTCCCGTAGCCGTGCTGGTAGCCGACGGCGATGGCCGCTGTCGATGAGTGCAGCTGGACGGAAGCGAGAAATTCACTCGTTATCATCACTAAAACTACTAGTGGGTGTCGCGAAGTACAAACAGGTCGGTTTCTAGTAATCATGTTTCCGCTGTTACGTATCTGTGTTTCTCATGTTTTTCCATTCAGGCTGGTTTAGAAGAGCAGCATATTATTACGTTTTCATGGTGCTATGATATGGTTTAAAGGGGAGGGTGATAGAGAGAGAGAGTTTACATTCAAACAAGCGCGTCACCAAGTGGTTGGCGGTTGCGATAGTAGAGACAACGCATATGGAGCAGCTACGTGGCGTGAGAAGGCCGAGCTAGCGGTCGATATTTTAAATGTAAAGCTGCGCGTTCTTCTTGAGAAAGTTGCGTTACGAGCGAGGGTAAAGGTGTCAGGCACAAGTGTCCTATGCAGCTTGTGCATAGCCTGCAGAGTCACCGACCACAGGCACTTCCCTCTATACTTAACCATTTGATACAAAATGCTCAATGTCGCCACTGGAAATGCGCCGCGAAGCAAAGAGGAGGAAACGGAAGAGGGGGCTTGTCACGTAGAAAAGTTGTCGAGGCCAAGGTGAGGGGTCTGCTGAAAGAAACTGTCACCTTCTAGCCCCTTCAAATGTATAACCAAATTGTTCATAATACATATATGTAGAAGTGTTAGAGACAAATTTCGTATCAGTTCGTTAAGCCCACCCAGACCCTTTCTCTTTGTGACCTCCAGAACTCCGGCTATACCACTCTGTGCACGGGTGTCTTGGCTTCCCGTAACATTCCACTTTTGCTAACATTAATTTTCGCTCCACTGAACTCGCAGCCCGTACGACACCACCAAAAATAAAAAGTTGAGCTTTATTTTGCCTTCGAGACGACCGTACCTGCAAGTGTGTCTTGAGCAGGAAAAGAGGCGAGCTCACAAAGGCCCCGATAGCACCGGACAGACCGCCGAAGACGGCGCTCAGGCGGATGCTGGGCTCGAGATTTCTGTCCAGTGTCAATCCTAGGTCCTCGCTGATCTGGTAGATGCCAAGGCGCAAGCCATTGGCCAGTAGCTGGTAGCCAAGGTTCGTCAAAAGTCCCCGGTAAACGGCGAGTATGCCATCATACCGGTACACCGTGTAAATGGCTTGCAGGGTGTTACGGTACACGGGGCGTGCTCGCGCCGATCTGTCTGCGAATTACGGGAGTCCACACCATTACTGTGTTAGGTCATAACTGCTGAAAACTTGTGAGAACTTATACCTGACACGTGTTAGCTTGAACGAAAATCGCCTCCTCAGACACTTGTAATTCTCTTCATATGCCATATACTTTCATACACCATATTATCTTGCATGGACTATATGCGCCCGGTAGAGACGTTCGAGCAAAGCAAGAGCTCACAAGTAAGTATACATAATAATGACAACAGGGGGGAAAATATTTTATTTCTACAACACATTGTGGCATGAGCGCTGCCTTTCAAGCAGTCGAGCAAATCACTGTAGTGCCCACGATGGCAAACGTCATATTTGTTTGAACGCGAAATTTGTACACGCTTTGTCCCACACGTACTCTCATTACGGTGTTCAGAAAAAGTGACGGAACAGCACATGGTAACGGTTTTAGCATTGCCTCTATACATGCTACAAAGTCTGTGAGCTCTTTGTGTGCCCTTGCCGACGTCCCTCAGATCGGGCTCCAGTAATCATACGTCTGCTATTGTTATGTTTCGAATATATGCCCTTGTTCTTGGAGATTAGAGACGTTGAAAAGTGCAACTCATCCTAAGGACGTGCTCGTGTATGACCTAGCTTCTTGTCTTGACATGCCCGAGCCGCGCGTTCAGATGTGAACAGTCTTCACTGTCGTGTATATATATATATATATACCTGCAATCGTAGGCTGGAGCTCTCCCTGAAGCTGTATGCGCAGCTTGGCCACTTCGATCGGGTGCGTCACAAAGGAAGCCGAACAGGCAGCGATGGCGCCTACCATGATGTTCGTCACTGGCTCGTTTGCGTGCTCCTCCAAGTAAGCGGTCACCGGAGCCAGTAGCCGCCGCGAGCAAGCATCACCATTGGGCCACCGCCGCGATGCGCAGCCGACGTTCCACTTTTTTGACGCCGACGAACGCATTGCAGTCGTTTCAGTTGTTGTTTAGGTGCTGCTGTAGTCGCTGTAGCAGTTTCGGTTTGCCTGGTCAACCGCAGTTCACACCCACTGCGGGGTATTGGCCGTGAATGGCGTAGTTAAGTAAGGTATTATCAACGCTAAGAAATGGATAATTTACCTATTATAAATTGGGAGTTAAAAATGAGGTTGAAGAGCATGATACAAAATGTAAACCAAATTCGTATTTCACTTGAAAAAGACACAAATGTTATCTATACGCATGTGTACAAGGATGATGATGATGATGATGATGATGATGATGATGCACCAGAAATATTGGCGCCACCCCATTCAGGGGAAGTGGCCACGAATGGGGTGGCAAAACTATGCGTATATGTAAAATATAAGTGTTTTGTTTTGCTCGCCCTCTGGTGATGGCTGATGTCCGCTATGGGTGACTGGCCAAAATTCTGAGAGAATCGGACGCCGGTGCCCCGCGCCAACTAGGGAACAATACGAATACTTAGGGAACAATCGAAGAGCTGAAAAGTAACACGCAGTACCGGATATTTTAGTATCGAAAATCGCTTCTTAACAACTGTACGTATTCTGTCTTCATCTATGTATTCTTCTCACAAGTTCCCAGTAAGTGCCAAGGGCTCAAAGATATCACAGCGCCAAGCATCAGGCGTCATCAGCACATCACCCACCCTGTTCTTATTTCCACCAAATTGATTAGGCTAAAACAAGAACAGTCGAGGGCATGCTCATGCCTACTCAGCAGTGCGTGGGTGAAGCGGCGCATTTGGTGAAAATTTCTTTTTTTTTTAAGTTTCTAAAGGTGTACGTATTACGCGGGCAGCGCTTTACACTAGTCACCCCCCTCCCCCCATACGTAACGTTTTAAAGCCTGCGCTTTAATCACTGGGAAGTGATTTTTTTTTCCATGCAAATGCTCCTAAGAGAAACCTCTGCTTGAAATTACACCGACTCCATGAGTTCCCACAAGTATTCCGGATTATAATTTTTCATTTGTTCTGTGTAGTCTAATCGGGCGAACGTGTCGCGCAAGACTGAAAACAGCCACGCTGTCAGAACGCAAGGAAATTATTCTTACGGTGAATAAGGTACCACAGAGTCGGTTTCGCTTTAACTGAAACTGGCTCGCGAGGAGAGCTGCGTGTTGCAATTCCGTGCTTAAGCCTTTTGATTTGTCAACAGCTCTAGTGCAGGATCTAGCGGATTCGCCGCTTTTTCCGGACACCTCAATTTGGACCCTTCAGAAAAAAACGTACGCGCCAAGCGGGAAAGAGTGTCTCCCAGCAGATTGAAAATTTTAATGAGTCACTCTTCGGCGAATAAAAAATGGAGATGCACATAATAATTCACCTACGTATATACGGGCATGACAGCTGTCGTAATATTACAAACATGGCGCTTGGTTTGGTGCGGAAACTCTGAAAGACCCAGAATCATTCGGACACCTGAAACTTTCAGAAGTATGTGCGCACTGCGCTTATAAATAACTTGCAAGCCTAACATTACTTAGTATACGTCGACGGCGTGCGAGAGAGCACGCACGAAAAAAAAATACGACGCAGAAAGACGACGCGTCATTTTAAATCAACACAGAGCAACGCACAGCCTCAGTTAAATGGAACCGGCTTCCTTTAACGTTCTTTCCCATTTTAGCAAAACGTAACGACGACGAGAAAGGACTATACAACGCCGCTGTTATCTGTGCCCGTCTGCAGTTTCATTTATAATTGTGGCGGCTCCAGCAACTTGAATCACAGGTTCAATTTAAGTTAGTCACCTCGGCACAAACGCACAAAAACAGCTTACGCCAGAATTATTCGTAAAACAAAATTTTTGTAAGACAAAATTTCACCTAATCGTGACGCTGGGATATCATAAGCGAAGATGAAACCAGACAATGGCAAAGAGTACACACGAAAGGTGAGCTTTGTTAATTCGGCACCTCCTCCTACTTTTCGGATTCTTTTGTCCTGTGACATACCCATCAAACTACGGTGATTTGATAGCCATAGCGAGGTAGATATACGCCTTTATCAAAGCCCTCTAGTACACCACGCTTGCACTAACCGGTAAGGCGCACAGACAGGTTGAATTATTTATATGACTTCCTAACCTTATGTCAATCTTATTCAATGTTAGGTAGTGAAAGCAAATATATCGTTCGCCCGTCTTCTGTTTTTACGTGCCACGTCTGAAGAAGAACGAAAAAAAATTATAAAAAATATCATCTCTAACTATAGTTTTATCAATAGCTATGTAGTAGAAATTTCCCTGGCAATCAATCGCTCTCCGATGCCTAGCTTGTACAAACATGTGCCCATGTTTAGGCGGTATCGCGTTTCCTAGTGTCCCAGTATCCCTGCCATGCCGCAAGGGTACTCGCTCCCTTGGAACTTCAATGCCGGCTGAAATGTCTATACACTACATGGTACTCCGCTCAGCGTTTTGCTGCCGCTTTTAAATAGCAGCCACATGAAGCGTATTACGTAATTCCGGCTGCGGTTTGAATTTGTCTCACAGCGTAGGATCCGTTTCGTGTTGTGTCCTGACCACATAATTATCGCAGTCAAAAGGCATGCCATGGTATATCATTAGGTTCAACCGGCACCTTCGTTAAACATTTCAACTCGTATTAGTGAGCAGTCACTGCGCCATGTAGACTGGGCGTGAAGCATCCTGTACGTTGCTTAAACAAGAGCCTGTCTTTAATGCCAACGGAAATGAACCACAGTTTAAACACGGCTAATATTTCGGGACCAGTGTGTCATTCTCTTTGCTGTGATGTTCTTGAAAAAAAACAACAACCAGAACAATTTCATAACATAATTTTTATTCATCCTGAATAACATTCATATACTGTATAACACTCCTTTATTCTTCGTACAGAGACAGCTCGGTCTTTTCAAGCTGGAGCAATGCTTGGGGACTCTTACAGCTTTTGCGAGAAACATACTGATCGCACGGTAACAATCCCTTTCGTATATGCACTTTTCTCACTGACAAGACCCGTGCGGGCACACATCTCGAATAACACCAGAGCGAACGCGCAAGGTAATACTTTGCATAGGTATACAGCATAGAACAAAACACACAGTGAACGTGCCGGAATGCTCTTCTTAAGTGAAATACACGCATAAACCTTGTCGTGATTTCCAATAAAACGATCTTTCCAATATTCAATCACCACTCATCCTCGCCCATGCTGTTGCAACCTTTGTTAGAGACCCCTCTTTCAACGAAGATTGGAGTACTCAATCCAAGGCAGAGATGATATAATTGTTCTGCTTCCATTATTTTTTTTTTCTTTTCGCACTTTGTCTGTGGTCCAGACAGAGGCGCGGCCTATGTTATCATGATAAGCGGCCTTTGCTGAGTCGCAGATAATGACAACGGTACATAATACAGAGAAAAGATATGTTTTGCACCAACCAATTTTTAAACGGTACAATGCCTTCATTTTGGCGCTTTTTTTTTTTTTACCTGCGCGTCGCGTGGCTGTACAGCGCTCAGCGAATGAAACGTGATGCTGTCTGAGTGACCACATTGCTCTGGGAACGCCGAACTGATTCGTTGCAATACACACTGAAAGCTAGAGACTTTCTGAAGCTTTGTGCTTCAGTTTGGGTCCCCCTGCGATCACCCAGTGCGGTCCAGTAGCACAATATGCGCCGACCGTCGCGCGGTCCGTGTATCGCGTTTCAGTCGCTGAGCACTGTATACATACTGAGCAAGTGATACAAAGATTGTCAAGGCCAGCGGCACGAGAAGCCAGAGAGCAATGTAATCTGCTGCACCTCTTCAGATCAAAGATAAAAGGAGGCATGGCACTACTATGTTAGTCTTTCATCTGCATCGATCAAAAACAAGCGCAAAACAACGTTTCTCAACAAGCTTGCATCTATGACCCGGTATATTGTGACACAGAAAGCTACCACGTGCTGCGCAATATGAAAATATGGCAGTGTTACAGAATAATTGTCGACCTGGTGCAGTGACTGAGAGGCTATGAGGTTCTCCTGCTATGTGTAGCTATTAATTAAAAGGTCGTGGGTTCAATTCCCCGTCCGCGACGTCCACGTTTTGATGGAGGCATGAATGAAAAAACAACCTAATTAGAACTAGGCGCCTTCAGTAACCACATTTGGCAAACGTCATTGGTTAAGCATGCGCTCGCGTGTGTTTTTCGTGGACGAAAGTGGCATTGTGTGGCAGCATTAGTGTATGTGCGCAAGGCTGTAATGCGGCAGAAACAATCTGGCACCGCATACACCAGATGTCTTCTCCGTTGTGCTGACACTTTGTTATAAAGTAACGGAAATGCAATATTTTCTCAACGACCCATTAGTGAGCAACTTTGTTTTTATCATCAGCATGACGCACGCTTCTCACATGCTGTCACAACAGCCGGGACGGAACGCGTGATCTCAGCAGCGCAACGTCACGGCTTTCGCACGGTTGTCAGAGTGCAAACACAGGTTGCCTGCGATATATCTTTGCATGGTGAGGTGAGACAGCGTACGCATGCTGATAGACAACCGGGACATGATAGTGAGTTCATGTTAATGCAGATGTCAGAGTGTGAAGGCGAACGGCGGCAAAAAAATAATAATAAAAGAAGGAAAGGAAAATAAGAGAGCGAATAAAGACAATGAACTGAAGCGATGTACAAGCGAACGCGCGCGTGAGCTTGGAATTTACTGCTGAGCTCGAGGTTTCTGGTCAGATCCCGGCCGCCACGGTCGTGTTACCATGCGTGCAAAAAGCAAAAGCAACAGTGTATTTGGCTTTACGTGCCGGTCTAAATCAATCTAGAGTCCCTTCCCAAGTTGTACCTCATAATTATATCGTGATCTCGGCACGTCAAATCCAAAAATTTAAGATTAAAAAAAATTTTATTCGAGGTCGAGCACGCCTTTCTTCGCGTGGAATAATCAGCACTAGCACTTCAGGTCACTTCTTCGGATCGTGTTCCGACTCATGAAGGAAGTGGCGCACATTCACTTCCTACATGCAGCAGGCACGAAACCACCGCCACTGACCGCGGTGGCTGCATTCACTTGGGGCGTGATGCAGACACTCACAATTATGCGTCAAGCTTTGGGAAGCATTAACAAACTCAAAGTAACCAAGATAGTCCCCAAACCCGGCGTCTCTCGTAGTCTGTGAGCTGTACTGGGTGGTTAAACATCCTGGTTTAATTGACTGTGGGTACCAGAGCCAAGTTCAGACAGTTAATGCAAGTTTATCCAGGGCTTGCTTATAGTGCAAGAATAATAATTCCTTTCCATTAAGTACCAGTATAGAAGAACCGACAAGATTTCACCGCAAAATAAGGGCAACTCAACACTGGACTCGGTAAAGGAGACGCGATGTCACTCTTACCCACGGCACCCCACAGAGCTCCCTTATGTTACTATGGGGAGTTATAGCTCGCCGCTTAATCTGGATGCACTGCATACATCAATGCAAGCGCCATTCGTTTTTGCAATAACGTATTCATCGCAGGTAAGATAGCTTGGTTTCAGGTAAAAGAAATGCCATCTATGAAACCAGAAGCGTCCACTCCTGATGCTTTCTGTAATCATACATATTCCGTTGAGTGTATGCTGTCAGTTCCGTAAAACAAAAAGAAAATAGCCTGTATTCCCCCCACCTCCATCTTTTTTTTTTTTTTAAGGCACATGGCGCATACCAGATTTGTGATTGCATGCTGTATGTCCTTATGTAAGATTTTTGACAAAACTGTTGTTTTGGACATGTGCATAAAGTGAACGGTGAACGTAATAACGTAGTGTTCAATTTTGAGCCCGTTTCGTATTTTGTTGCCTTCTATATATGGGCTTTAAGTAAGGCAAGCATTATAGACCTGCTATTTTACTGTAAGAGAATGTCGCAGAGACATATCTTAAGATGGTCATCTGACGATATCAACTTACAACTAATTGACAATGGTTAATTTGTAATGCCTTGCCTAATGTTCTGCAGTGAAGTTAACTAATTTTTTTATTGAGGCAGAAGTTGAGAGACAAAAGTGATGTTTAGGAATACGAAGACCGTCCGCGTGACATATTGCGCACAACTTCAATACTATATATTGCAGTGTCCAGCATCAACTGCTTC
The DNA here is from genome assembly GCA_013339685.2 of Hyalomma asiaticum. NCBI lineage: Eukaryota > Metazoa > Arthropoda > Arachnida > Ixodida > Ixodidae > Hyalomma > Hyalomma asiaticum. The sequence continues at coordinate 126,520,541 of CM023481.1, forward strand.
GCATTCAGGAATGCATTCGCCCAGGTATCATGTCTAATGTTTCAATAATTTTTCCTGGAGAAGGCTTCTCCCACGAATGCATTATTTGTAATAAGCTACAAGGTCGATGTAAGATGTGAGCATGTGTTCAACAGTAACAATGTTGGCTCATGTGAAAATATATCTGCCACTCCGACGAAAAAAGTTATGCCTTCACTGTCCGCCCCATCCAAATATATCATTGTGAAATAAACGCCCTTCCATCCGATATAATAAAGTACACACAGAGCGAAATTCTCTGTATTTGCATCGCGTAGATAGCGTTCTGGCATTAGGACAGCTCTATTTTCGTGTTTTCGGCCGGTAATTTTATATCGCTTACCGACGTATCACGTAGGCTTTAGATTACTACGTCTCCATTATTTCCGATCTGGTCATTTTTGAAAAAATCCGCCATAACCCTAGTAAAACCACAGGAAAACTCAAGGACAAGCATGTGCTTTGCCGCAGTATATATCAATTTATCTTCCAACGTGGAACATTATACGCCATGTTCACGCGCACCCGACACAATCTAAGATGAAGACACTCTGCAGGACGACTCAAGATGGCGGTCTCGAGAGCAGATCAGAAAAAATTCACCACTACGGCGTCGATGCTTCTTTCATTCAGACGTACGAACGAAGTGCATTTCACACTGCTGACGGAGCTTATAGGAACATAAGATGTGCGTTTATAATCGAACACATAGAGTTAGTTCACTTGTAGTTTATGGCATGACAGCAATTCACTGCAGTAATACGAACCGCACACTGCTGCTCAGCTACGCTAATGGGGTAATTAAGCAGCTGTCAAATACATAATCACCATGCAGGAAGAGGTGCCTGCCAGTCGAATTCCAAAGTCATCTACAGATCACAACTGCTTCGAAGTGCAGTTTTAACAAAAAACTACGTATAACTTCAGTACTCGCGATTGCTTACGCTTTATTTAGCGAACCGACCAACGCTGTTTTACAGCAGCAATTGAGTTCTGTAATTAAGCCGAGCGGCCGACCAAGGTAACGAGCCCGAACTTGGCAGCTGTGAACCCGATAGAGAATTACCCAGTCCAAAACGTTCGATCGTCGAAGCGTGACGCACTGTCGACGCACTGGAAAGGACCAATGGCCAAGCGTGTTTGCTTTGTCTTAAACACCAAGCTCAGATCTACCAGGCCCCGTTCACTCGCTAGTCAGACACTGCGATAGAAACACTCGTAGAAGCTGCGATCGATTCTTCTTGAGAGGACACTGCCATACGTGAGCATTGTGTCCTGAACAATACAGATCGCTTGGTGCGACTGACAGTAAAGGAATGCCTACACCAACTCACGATGGTTTCCTTAGGCAAACGGCATAAAGAGATGCAGCGAAAATACGTAACTCTCAGGCCTTAAATCCGCACTATACTTTTTTTTTTCGACGTGCATACATCAACAACTCTATTCGACTAGATATGTTCGTGGGAGAAGGGATGCCTAAAGAAAAAAATGCTCGCACAATACTACGCGAAAACAGTCCATGGTTCCCTTCCAATACGTGATCTGTTGTACTCCTGAATGTATTGTGACACATGTAGAAAAGCCTATCGGCTGGAGAGTGGCCAAAGAATGCGTCCGTAATAGCACTTGCATAACTGGCCAGAAGGAACGAAAACTGAACATATCTACTTCTCAGCAGCAACGAGGAAAACAAAAACACGGAAACTATCTCTAAGCACGCACTCTCACCCGAGTACCGTAGGCGAAATGCGAGGTGCCCTAGTTGTTGCTACAAAGCGTCAAGGCCTTTCCCCCAGGTCAGGTTAGGTTTCAAGCCATGAAACCTAACCTGACCCGCCAGTTTTTTCGTTCGCCCACTCCTCACGTAATGTCCCATGTGGGACCTTTGAGGTATTATGAATTACCTCTATGAATGATTAGTTCATTAAGAATGCAGTGAATACTCTGCCATGCAAACTCTCTGAGTGTAGCTGTACTTTGAAGTGTTGCCGCTGCGACGTTGAATTCAGGTTATCTGCACAGTATTTGTGTCCATTTCACAGAGCCACCTTGGGTGCAAATTGTTACCCTACACGATGTCTCATGCTAAAAGTCAGTAAAATGCCCCGAAAGAGGCACTTTTCGAACTAACCCGACTGCATATTAAAAAAATGTATATATATAGTAGTTAACTGTGTTATTATATTACCAGCAAACTTCCTTTTGTGAGTTGCAACGTCGAATTCTAGATAGAATCAGGGGTGTTTACATGATTTAAACTTGCAGATGTCAAACGGAAGGTCAAGAAAAGACCTCGGTGCACAGCCAAGTTTTCGACAAAAGACATTTCTTTTTCTGTCTTATTCTTCTTCTGTCTATCCCCGCATTCTCCCATATCGTTAGCATCGAACCACTTATAAAGAGAATATGACGAACGCACTTGAGTCTTGTTGCCGCGCAGGTAGGCACAAGCTATACGCAAGGCAGTTAAAGGGCAACTCCGGCGATTTTTCAGTGTCCACTGATCGCAATTAAATTTTCAATATGTGATATGACTATAGCGCTGTGGAACACTCCTGGTCTTCTGCATACCCGTCTGCACCGCCTCGACCCATCACTACAACTTCGAGTTCCGCGTGGGCTTACCCGCTGTGAAACTACCGTACTTTGCCGCCTGTGGCTAGGCACGTCATTCACAAGAAGTTTCAGCTGTCGCATTGGACTGGAAGACAGTGCTGCCTGTATTCACTGCGGCAGCGAGGAAACAATTGCACACGTCCTCTGCGATTGCCCTGGGTACTGCTCCCAGCGACAGACTCTCGCCACAGAATTGTCACGCCTTGATGGTCGACCGCTGTCCGAGCAAACCATATTGGAGTGCCGGACAGACAGTGTCTCGCAGCAGAAAGCCACGAAGGCTGCGCTCAAGTTTTTGCGCGCAACGGGCCTCGTGAACCGTCTGTGACACATGCCGTGCTTGTGTGTGTGCGCGATTTGACCTCTCTCTTTCTTTATTCTTTTTCCATCTCTTTCTGTCTCCCTTCACCTATCCTCCTCGGCACTGTAATAATATATGCCAAACCAGGCGGTTGCAAGTCATTTAGTTTTCCTGGAAAAGAATTTTAAAATTTTTTAGCGGATTCCCCTGCGGGCCACCCCGTGTTTTTGACGTTATCACCTTCAACGCTGCCTACGCGAGCATGCGGGACTTCAAAAGCAAAACTGCGGTACTTCAGTGTTCAAATCGTTACTGTAAAGTTCAGAAAAACTGGCATAACTCAATACATCATCGGATGGCCTCGCCACTGTCACTTTTCTCCATATTTCTGATGGCGGGGAGGCTGTGATGTCATCGCATACGCTGCAAGAAGCGTCTGCCCGTTTCGGTTTCGGTCTCAACGCGCCTTTCGGTCTGTTATTTAAAATTATTGGTGCATTTCTGAGCAAACTGAACCACCCTGGCTGCTACAGGACTATCAGTAATATTCGAAAACATCGATATCAGAACATGGTGAAAAAACCGCCGGAGTTGCCCTTTAAGCGTTGTAGCGCAGTTATACCGTTGAGTTAAAGAGCTACAGAAATGTTGCAGCTGAGACGCCGTATACAAAGCAAGATAACGTAATGCACTGGTCGCACTCCACTGCAGTAACTGGATTCAATTTCCGGCAGAAACAACGATGCCGTGTTCTCCTGCATATCATGATGTCTGCAACTATTAAAAACGTCGTATCGTTAGGCAACACAGTAACATTGTACCTGAACACTACACCGCTTCGATATAGTGAGGTAAATAACCTTTATAGCGTACAAATTCTTGGCCCTTAGCACTACGCTGGTAGAATTCAACCAGATTGTTTCTCAAAAAAGCAATGAATAAAAAATAATTACTCATTAAGTAAACAGCAAGCGACAGCATGGCGCCTACTACAAACAAACACATTCCCGAATCCAATCGCGTATAATCGTTTCTACCCGGAACTCTACTCAGACAGATGCAAAGCCTGCAATCAGCGGGCGGACCTCAGCCACATCATCTGGGCTTGCCCCAACATAGTCGGGATGCCGAACGCTACATACATTAACAAGGAGCAGTGGGAGACCGCTCTGCTTAGCTCAAACAGCGAAGACCAACGTCAAGTTATCAGGCAAGCCGAAGATGCCGCTAGGACCCAAGGGCTCCTGGCCGCCATCTAGGAAGGGGAGATAAACCTCCTCTGAAAATTGCCGTTGACAATAAAAAAATTTCATCTCTCTCTCAAGAACTTATAATTTACACTGCATCGCTTTTTATTTATTCCATTCGACTTTGATTTCCCAACCGTATCTGACAGGTTTTTCAAATCGACATCTCTGCATTTTTGCTTTTAAAATGACCACCGAGGCGAAAAAAGGCACACTTCAACGAATGGTTGTGGCTTCCATTCGTTGAAGCTATTCGTTGGCTATATGTGGTTTCCGCGCTCTGCTTACCGCCATATTACCGTTTTCGCCAGTGTGACAGAATGCACTTCTTCAATTCTCTAGCTTATATGGTGGTCTTCTAGCTGAGCGGTCAGCTTTGTTTCATTTCATGAACGCGGACACGCCACAGGTGTCGGCAAAGTGCGCTGCATGCCCACTAGAATGCACGTGGGGCACTTAGCGCAGTAACCGCACCTCCATTTTCACGTAAAGCTCGGTCTAGCTTTCTGCGTGCATACCAGACGCTTATCTTTACGCTAACATGCTTGAAACTACAAGGTACTTCACGATGTCAGTGTCCTGCTTCACGGAATCCAAGGATCTTAGGAGGCAGTGGTTTTCATACCCCCTTCCATGTAGTCGTTATTCACACCCTCACTGTCACTTTGGCCAAGATGTCTATCGGAGTAAGGATGGTGTTCAACAATAGAATTAACATTAAAAAATATTCGTTCCACCTTTTGTAGTGAAACTTCTAAGCTCTGCGCGAAGATGTCCTGTAGAGGCTACACGATGTCAATAAGTCCTGCTTAATCTCTTTGCAAAGTTATTTGCGAGTGTGTTATACACGTTAGCAGTCACTGAAATCCCCAACACCAACCGATATTAGCTGTTCATGCGGATGGTGCATGGCTGCACCGTGCTCCATGCCGCTGAACCACTGGTGCGCTGCGTGACATGCATAGGCGTCCGCACAGGGAGGAAAAAAAAAAAAGGGGGGGGGGGGGAGGGGAGGGCGCTGCAGTAAACACTCTCACCCTCCACCCACACCCCTAAAACCCTGCACGCACTTCTGATGGGAACCATCTTCTGGGATCCCAGTATCAGGCCCAGGGCGCTTTCGTGGAAAGGTTTTGCATTAATGACCTGTCATCCAACTACAAATCTTCACAACTGAGGCCCTGCAAACCGTAGGCTATGTGCTAGCGCTGACAAAATAAAACTGCCTGCAATGGTGATGTATTTGTTTTCCTCTACTGTGAGATCAAACGAGGTGTGCAAGTATTCGTAGGGGACCGTCGAAAAACCACGTCCAAAACCGGCCGCGCTAGCCTTTGAACGCAAATTCCCGCGCGGGCCGCGTCACCGGAACCCGTATTCGTCCTCGTGATGATTGTGACTCGGGTGAGGAAAGGACGGTGTTTTCTGCAGTCCATGTCGGCAGCACGGCTCAGCATCCGTGGGGTTAGGGGAAAGAAGAAGAAAGGGTAGAAAGGAGACAAAAGCCGTAAGGGCTCCGGAAATTTTGACCACCTGGGATCCTTTGACGTGCACTGACATCGCGCACCACACGGGTCTCCAGCACTTTCCCCACCACTGAAAATGCGACCGCCGCGGCCGGGTTTGAATTCGTGCATCTTTTCACTATTGTCCGTACATGTATTTCCTTCTAGAATCGCACCGCCACACCAGCTTTTCCCGCTCGCGGGCGTTCGCGGAAAAAATAAAGACAGCTGTTCATAACAAATCGTCGTCGCTGCCCATTCTCTTTGCATGCACTCCATAAACTGTGAAAGGCGCGAGCGGTCGAAGATGGGTTCCGGTGATGCGACCGTCGCAGGAGTTTGCGTACAAAAACCATTGGTGCTGGTTTCGGGCGCAGCGTTTCGACGGTCTACTACGCATTCAAGAAGAGCCTCCTGGTCGTTGCTGTTGGTGACGCCAGATTTGGCGACACCTCTGCTGCCACGGGACGCACAGAACTTCCGCGCCAAATTGTCACAGTATAAATGGCCTTCCACCGCGTTCGGATACGGGAAAAAAAAATGAAACGAACGTATTCAGGTCACTGTGACGCGTAGCACTGGCTACAAACAACGTCGCGCATCACTGGTACCCGAAGTCGATGTAGTAGTCCCTCGAGTGGCGGCGTTCCCTGCGGGCGTTCTTGAGCTCGTCCCACGAGATGAGTGTAATGGACGAGGTGGTGAGCGTGTAGATGAAAGCACCACCTATGCCCTTGGCAAGACCGCGTAGGCCCTCGGTACGTTTGATCTTGCGCACGCAGTCCCAGATGCTGCGATAGTAGAGGCCCTCGCCCCGCGCGTTCGATGGCTGCGCGTACATGCGTGCTCGGAGCACGTCGACAGCAGCGATGAAAGGCGCCGACACAAGGCCCGAGATTAGCGCTGCCAGCACCGTGTTGATGAAGAAGTAGCGCTCGCGACCCTCGGTGGCCGTATTCAGCAGGGTCTTGAAGCCAATGAAAGTGGACAGCTGCAGTGCCGAGCCCGTGGAGATACGCAGTATGTTGGCTGAGGTGGCGCGCCATAGGCCGTTCCAAAGGCCCTGCGTCCTGTAGATGTGCATGAAGGCCGCCCTCGTCGTCCTAAAGCCGTGCTGGTAACCGACAGCGATGGACGCCGTGGCACAGTGGACCTGCGAGCACCAGGTCAGCGCCGATGAGCAATGCGTTGACACTCGCCCACCCTATACTTAACTTTTCTCCTCGTGCATGGTTAAAAATGCAAGTACGAATGTTTTACCCCTACACTTTTCACGAAACCGTAAATATATGTGGGTGAGTAAGACGGAAGAAAAAGAACATCGCGGGAGGACAGAAATGTCAAAGTAAAAAGCGCGCTCGTTCTAACGATTATGTATTTTTTTCTTTGTGCCGCTTCTGTAAGATGCTTTTACACCGCGCAGTGAAGCATAGATGCGTGAACAGACTCAGCGCAAGGCTATTCTTCGACCTTAGTAACAATAAAGTGATACAGGTCGCCCTCATGTCGACAGTCCACACCTGTACACGTCAGATTTGAACTAAACACGTACGTGCAGAAGGTGTGGACTGAAAGTAACTGTACTCTAAAAAACAAATGACTGTCAGTAAGAAAAGAAAATAGATACTCTCACGGTCGAAAGGTGCAACGACTCCCTCCTCTCCCCCCCCGTCTCCCCCCACTTCCCGTTTGTGGTTTGTGGTATCCACTCGCCGTCTGGCTAGCACTTTCATACGTGACTCATCGCAGGCGGCTGAAGGTTTAGGGACGCTTCAACACCAAGGCTTCATACCATATGCAGCCGCGCGACATCACTGACCAGTGCCCAACGAACAAACTTTAGAGAACACGACATGATTTGGCCTACAGCAGTGCGATTAGCCGTGGTTCTCTGTGCCTTTCTAAATTAAACTAGCGGACTACAGGAAGCAATACCTTTCCACAGCTACGGACCAAATCGCGCTAAGAGCACACGAACTTCGACATGCCCAACCTGCATGTGGGTCTTGAGAAGAAAGAGCGGCGAGCCGGCGAACGCCCCGACGGCACCGGCCACTCCGCCGGAGATTGCGCTCAGCCGGATGCTAGGCTCGAGGTTTTCGTCAAGCGTGAAGCCGAAGTCCTCGATGGTCTGGAACATTCCCAGCCGGAGCCCATTGGCCAGAAGCTGATATCCTAAGCCTGGCAGCAGGCCACGGTAGATGGCGAGGACACCGTCGTAGCGGGCAACCGTGTACAGCGCCTGCGGCACGTTACGGTACACGGGCCGGATACGTCCAGTCTTGTCTGCGAGAAAACATTCACTTTCACGGGAAGCTTGTGGAATTCAGTGCGCAAAAACGAGCGACTGTTGCGTGAAACCTGCGCTATTCAGTGTAGCATACATCTCGTTTCCACCGCCGCAGTACAAGAGGAACAATTCAGTCAGCCGGTTGTTTGGGACATGTGCGTAAGGACATTCGCTGATCAGTGCGCATGAGAATTTAAGCGATTGATTACTGCTGAGGGAACATTGCGACATCTTTGCCCACTGTTTGAGCGGTAATTCAGAATATCGCTGACCTTTTTCTTATTGCGATGCTCGCAATAAATAAATAAATAAATAAATCAGTCATTACAAGCAATTGCCATCAATGGACGGTATGACAACAAACATATGCATATTATGCTATGCCCAAGCAACCGATAGGCGAGCAGTCGCGAGGTTCTGCATGATACATCCTTTTTTTTTTTTGACCTTCCGAGATGGACCCCCCCCCCCCCCCGTCTGATCTTTACCTCTCTCAATTTAGAAATCACTAGGCCTATATTGTCCTTATCTAAAGCGCAGTGTGAAAGCTATTTTGGCGCCACATTAAACCACGGGAAGGAAGCGTATACAAATTTTCAACCACTGCATGCATGCATGCGACAGGATGCGCGTCAAACTTTCACTGGTAGAATTAGGTTACCCTTTAAAAGGAAATGACAGCGCTCGATTCGAAATTGATATTTATTATGACATCTCTCGTGTTTCAGGTATGCAAGGTAAACACTTCATTTCATTTCAGGTTCGAAGGGCGTGATGATGCGGGACAAAAAAAGAAAAGAAGAAGCAAGGCGCACCTTTGATTGGGGGCTGCAGTTCTCCTTGCAGTTGGATACGGATCTTGGCTACCTCGATCGGATGTGTGATCAGGATGGCCGAACACGAGGCTACAGCCGCGATTGCTACCTCCGCCATTGGAGCTCCCCTGTCCTCGTATGACGTTCAAAAGTGACCGCAAGCCGCATATAGGATCCTGCAAACAGTAAGAAGATCATTTTGAGCTTAACGGGAAAAAAAAGTCATTCTGTCCAAATGCCGTGGCTTAGCCGCACGGACAGTTGAGAGCCCACTATAATGCGTTCTTTTTTCGAAGAAAATGAAATGGTATTTACCAGCGTGTACGCAGCTCTGAACACCACGCCTCGCACACATACACGAGCAGCAGTATTACAATGCGCAAAACGCCGGCAGAAAAAGACAGAAACTGGCTCGGACAACGGAAGAGCACACAAAAGGTTTGATCTGAGCCAGCTGTTCTTTTCCGGCTGCCTCCAAATTTCACCTTTTTTCACAGTTTTGTAACACGCCACCACCTGATTTCTCCAAGACGCCGGGGGAATCGATAAGGTTTGTTCCTTATCGGAGGCCGGCGGGGCCCACTTCTCCTGCCACTCCTCAGAGGGCCCAGAAGATGCCAGCCGAGATCGGCACCGGCTCGGACATGCCATCAGTCGGCGCAGCACCTGCCACTCCTCAGAGGGCCCAGAAGATGCCAGCCGAGATCGGCACCGGCTCGGACATGCCATCAGTCGGCGCAGCACCTGCCACTCCTCAGAGGGCCCAGAAGATGCCAGCCGAGATCGGCACCGGCTCGGACATGCCATCAGTCGGCGCAGCACCTGCCACTCCTCAGAGGGCCCAGAAGATGCCAGCCGAGATCGGTACCGGCTCGGACATGCCATCAGTCGGCGCAGCACCTGGTCACAAGCGCCTGAACAGCGAAGGCCCATCGGGCCCTCCGGAAAGCAAGCGCCAACAAACAGAGGCGTCAGACGATGAGTCGACCGTCATCGGAGACGACAACGTGGCTGATATGGAGGATGTGGATGAAGACGGCTTCAAGGTTGTGCGTCACCGCAAAGGTCGGACAGTGACCAGTTCCCGTTCTGATAACAGCAACTGAACAAGGTCGAGACCTCAGGCAAGTGAATCCAATCACACTTCACTTGGATATAGAAGGAATGCTGGGTGCAGCCCCAATCAGGAGCCGTTTTACCGTACAAGGAGCATTACTTCTCGATATGCAAACGGAAAAGCAAGCCAATGCACTACTTCGTTGCAAGACTATTTCCAACATAGCCGTCAACGCGCGCGTGCCGAACGCCTATTTAAAAATACGTGCGTAATCAGGGGAGTCCCCAAATGGTACTCGGATGAAGAGCTTATGGCGTTCTTGAGGCCGCAAGGTGCTTTCAGTGCAAGGAGGATGATTCGTCGAATACAGACGAATTCTACTTGGGAGACGAGACGAACAGACTCCGTTGTTTTGACATTCGCTCCAAACACTGAGCGTCCTGAAGAAATTAACCTTGGCTTCACACTACACAAGGTCATCGACCATGTGGAGGTGCCACCAAGGTGTTTCAAGTGTCAGCGTTTTGGACATGTAGCAAAGCACTGCACCGCTGAGCAACGATGCAAGCGCTGTAGAGGGCCGCATAATTTCAAGACCTGTGACCGCACGGAGGGTTTTGTGTGTGCAAACTGTGGTGGAAACCATCCAGCAAGTTACAGTAGGTGCCCCATCAGATCTGCAGCTCTGGAGGGGAAAAATAGATTCACCGCAGGGCCCAAGAGCCATCGAGACTTGTCCAGCGAGAAGGCAGTTGCGAATTCGCCTAAAGAGGGCTCTCGCTTTGACTACACAAAGGACTTTCCTCGACTAAAATTGCTTGACAATACTTCAAACATTTCTGCCAAGACAGTCAAAAAGTCTGTCACCACGGCAAACCAGAAAGTGATCCCGAAAAGAAGTTCACAGCAAGCACTTTTGTGGAAGCGCCCGTGGCATCTACATCGACTGAGGCAGTCGCGTCTGATAGTGTATCACCAAGGTCATCTAACCGACCCTATGCGTCCACACTCTCGCCCACACGAGCGACAACGGAGGCTTCCCACTCATCATCGTCAGACTGTGACCAAGTGCTGCGAGCCTTGTTCATGGCCCTACGATCGCACATTGCCCGGATGCCTGAAAGCTCAGCGAAAGAGTTACTGCAAGTAGTACTGGCCCTTGAGTCAGTAATCCTGAGTGCTGCCTCCTCTCATTGAGACTCGGTGCACCATGGCCCTGAACAAGTCGCCATATTCCATTTCATGCCATAAAGTGCCCTTATTAATGCAATGGAACTGTGCCGGTCTTCATTCCCGCCTGTCTGAACTCAATATATTCCTGCGCGACACACCTGTACCCCCTCTCACCCTCTCTGAGGCCGGTCTGCCAAATAATCAGTCAATACCTGGCCACGTGTGTCACGTCAACCACACGATTCCCTCTTTCGCCCATGGAAGTGCCACGCTGTTTATTCGACGCGAAATACCACACATTGCTCTGCAAGTTCAAGACCTTTGCTCCGCCGCCGTGGAAGTAGTAGCAGTACAAGTACGTCTAGGCAGAAGATGCCTGAGCGTAGTGTCGCACGGCCGCCCGCTATTCACGCGATAGAAAGGAGGTAGTCGATGCGGTGGTCGAGCGCGGAGAGCAGTTACGTAACCGAAGTTTCGGATGCGGACCGGATTCTCTATCAAAACATTATACCTTCCTGTGCAACGCTATCCCGTCAATGCAGGTTCCGCTATGTAGCTAGTGCGCACAATGGGCATTAACTGAAACTGGAACCCATATATGGGGCATTTGCATATAAGTGCTACACCTTGCAGCATACGTCTAAAGAAAAAATCATCCTACACTCCCCTCAAAATCACTGTCCGTTCGCGAACTGGAGCACGCCTAGTGCCACTCACGTGGTCGCAAAACGTCCAGCACTCAACTCCCGCGCCAGTGAATGCAGCTGCTCGCACTAGGGAAAGATTCGGAAAGAACGAATAGAAATGCCGGGAAGTGGTTTACTGCAGCTACCACGCACGGGTGTAAGGAGTAGGGTAATAAAAAGATAAAAAGAGTGGATGAAAGGAGGCGGGGATCAAAGAGATAATAATAAATACTGGGGCTTGACGTTCCAAAGCCACGATGCGATCATGAGGCACGCTGCAGTGAAAGGCTCCAAAAATATTGACCAACTTGTTCCGCACAGCACACCGACCTCTAGCATTTTCTAAAATGCGACCGTCGCGGCCGGGGGATCCAAACCGCGTCATTGGTGACAGCAGTCGAGAACCATAACCTCTGACCACCACGGCGTGCCAGTGAAAGACAACCACAACGTGACGGTGAACCTCGGTAGCAGGCGGTGCTGTTAAATGATATTATGAAAACCCACATAACTTCCCGGTGAACTTTGTGGATAGAATAGTGTCGTGATAAAATAAAGCAGTACGTCAGCGGTCACTATCACAAAAAGAAAAAAAAAAGGCTGCGGCTTAGCTCAGCTAGGGCCGGTTGTGCAATGAAAGCTTGCTGTGCTGTGTTGCTAAGCCGTTTTGGGCTCATATAGACAACTACACGTTTTACATTGTTTGCATGGTTTATTCACGGCTTGATTTTGAGGCAGCAAATGCTGTTCTATGGTCGGTGAAGTAGTTTGCCGCCGTTTCAATCTTGGCCACAGAGTAAGTCGAGCCCGTCGACTCTCTCCGAGACACCAGGTCTATTACACCAGGACTGTTACATCCGCAAGGTGGTCCGACGCAGCTTGCCGTTTTTGCCGCTGCGAACGCGCACGCAACTTTAGCACAGACAGGCCAGCGTCCTCACTCACTACTTGCATCGCATGACCATGCCACAACGGCTTTAGCAGAAGCGACTAACCGACGTGGCAGAGAGTCCTTGGAGAGAGCGGTGAGTCAGGTGGATACGGCTAGTGAGGTAGCGGCGGTCAGCAGCGGCAGCCGTCGGGGCAACAGCGGCGACGGAGCGCAGGCAGTCAAGCGCTCACACACACGCGATCGCGCACACACACACACACACACACACACACACACACACACACACACACACACACACACACACACACACACACACAGGCACGCGGTGTCAGTTCGTCGCTTCAAGGCCAAGCGGATATACACTGACTGCGAAACTGGCTCGACTAGGCGAGTAAAGCTTTCGCATTAAAAACTAAAACGGCAGGAAAGTTCACCCTCCAGGTGTGGCGACTTCCCATTAAAAAAAAAATGCTTTTTTTTATTGCTAAGATTCGTCGCGCGCGTTCTCCTCTTGTTCTTGTTTTGCTTTCTTATTATTAAGCATTACTGAGCAGCATTGGCAACACCGATGTTCGTACAAGATGCGTTACGGAATGCTGTGACTCATAGAAATAGGGCACTGTGTTTTTTTTTTTCTTTGTGTGTGTCCATTTCAAGGTACCACGCCAGCTGAGCCAAAATACGTCGGTTCGATCTTGTCCACCGCATTTTCTATGGAGGTTAAAAAGCTAGAGCTAACTGTACTAGCTGTTCGTCTTCAGTGCACCTTAATGAACCCCGGGTGCAAGAAATATCTTGAGCCCTCCGTGACAGCGTGCGTCATAATCATATCGTGCTTCTAGCGCGTAAAGCCACAGAAATTATTACTATTAAATTATCACGCGAATTTCTTTACCAATGGCGTAACAAACTGTCGTGCTGGCGGTCGCAGCTCTGTAAATCCCACTCAAGCTGGAAGTGCTGGGTTCCGTAGATAGTATTCGCTTAATCTATCAGACCACGTATATCGCATCTCGAAAGCTCTCAATGCAGACCGTCGGTTGAATCTGAGGGACTACATTGCACATGTCGGTGCAGATGTCAGTGGAATCCCGCAGAAGGTTGTACCGAGCTCATTGCCGCCCCCTCCTCCTTGCCTGCTCTTCGCGCGCATGCGCGTGCGAGTGTGTGTGTGTGTGTGTGTGTGTGTGTGTGTGTGTGTGTGTGTGTGTGTGTGTGTGTGTGTGTGTGTGCGCGCGCGCGCCCGCGCGTTTCTGTCACAGTATTGCGGGAAATTCGAGGCCCGCATAAACCGCCATTGTCTGCGAGCCTTTTGTGTAGTGGTACTAAGTAACGCAACTGCTGCCACCTGGGCAAACACGCATTGTCTTCCTTAATGAGGTGCTCGCAATTTATACGCACCATCTTAATAGCACCGCGCCTAGCGCCTTTCATTCGCCAAGCGCGCCGTGTGGCGTCTTTTTCCTTTGTGATTAATTCCCGGTGCCACGTTCATTCTTCCGTCCCACTTTTCTCATATCCTTCGCCCTGCATGCTGATTCACTTACTTGGCCCATTCGAAGCACATATTGAACTTCGGTTTTCTTTTTTCCAGCCGATGTACAGCTGTTCATAATTAAAGGAACCTGGAGAAGAGAAACATAGCCCCCGAGCTGCGTCATCTTTTATTATTATTATTCGCTTCCTCCACCGGAAATGGAGGCTTGCAGATTTCACTATTTCTTCTAAGGCACCTTAAGTACGGTTCCTTTTTTTTTTTTTTTTTTAGCAACTCCAATCGACAGTTTGCAGAACAGTTAGTGCTCCCTTCTGCGCAGCGGCCAAGCTACACAATGCCGTTAGAAATAAAGGACATGGTCCGCTATCGGTGATAGTTGACCGCTCAACAGGCACCCGAGTTGTCCGTAGTCCCTTGCATTTCACGAGACAATGATAACGAGTTTCTTCCCCACTGGACAGTCGCTCATGCTGTGTAGAAAAGAAAGAAGCAGAGAAAAAGCGTGCTGGCGGTAATATACAGCGACTTACTTGGCTTGTTAGAAAATGGCGCGATGTCCATTTAAGTACTTCTGGTTGGCATACTACTTCCTAGCGAATGCGCAGAGCTCTTTGTTCAATTCAATACAATCTCTCCAATGCACGGTTTACTGCATTCTTGCAGGAGGCATTTAAAACATTGGATTCATACCATCTGGGTATTGATTTCCACGGAACAAACGGGTAAGCGAAAGGTTCCTAGTTAGCAGCTCTATAGGGAACACGGTCTCGCCGAGTTTCGTACGTCGTGTCCTTTCTGTGGCCCACTTGGATCGCACGGACCCGACGTATGACATGTCATGCAAGCACGTGCAGCATCATTTTTGCTCTGCTTCGTACGTACGCTCTAAATGACTGGGACAACAATGACCGGGAAAACGTAGGAGGCGGCCGGAGCGCGTAGTTTGGAAGCATCTTGTGTCATTCTACGCAGCTGAGAGGAACTTTTTTCTGAAAATTGTTTTATATGTAGCATCAATTCTCCAATCAGTCCGAAATTTCCGTCCATCCGTCTGTGAGGGGGAAAAAAAGCTGACTCATACTCATATCCTCTGACATCACTCGTGAGCGAAGCTGTTGAACACCATGACAAATGTTGTCACGAAATGAGCTGAGCGATTGAGCGTCTTGGCGCATGCCCTCGGAACAAATTAGTAACAGCCCCGCCACGGTGCACGGTCTCGTCGCTGTGGCACTCGGCTGCTCATCCGAAGGTCGCGGTATCAAATCGCGGCCGCGGCAGCTGCATTTCATGGAGGCGAAATGTTGAGGCCCGTATATTGTGCGATGTCAGTGCACGTCCAAGTACCCCAGGTGACCTAAATTTCCGTAGCCCTCCAATACGGCGTCTCTCATGAGCGTATCGTGATTTTGGGACGTTAAACCCTAGAAATCAAATCAATCAAGAATTAATGTAATTTTTATAGGGTTTGACGTGCCAAAAATTGGCCGCGTATCTGCGTGCTTCGCTGCAAATATCGTCGAAAGACGATAGTCTTCTGCCGGCCGTACTACGTGAGTCCTGGTCTCATCCGCGGCCAACCGTGATGCTGTTCTCGTACCATTTCCGCTTCTCCGCAGCAATTTGGTCGTCGGTCTTTTCCCTGCGTTGTCTGGGCATGTCTTGTAGAGTGGGTTGTATTTCATCAAGCGGCCATTTATGTTTTGCTCTGTGGCCTTGCCTCAGAAAGCGCCTCCTCTATGTTGAATCGGCCGCATCTGGCTGGCATTGAAAAAAGAGAGGAGGCGCTGCGTGAGATATGGACGCCATCTGGCAGCGCCGTCGGGAAACATGAGCTTGTGCAGAATCCCTGTGCAACTGTCAGCGGCAGCACCAAATCGTCGTCAGAGGCCTTTTTCGTGCATAGCGTCGCATATTTAGAGCAGCCTAACAAGCACTAGGGTCTTTAGAATTACGTATCTATGTATTTTCTAGTAAAGGAACGCACCACCTAATACTTAAGTATTGATGTTGCGCCTCAGATATGCGTAATATTTGCTTTTTGAACGACAATGTTCACAAGTATGAACGCAGCTACCAGTTTAAGATGACTGGCCGTTAGGAAAGTGCTTAAACTTTGGCCGGGTGGGTTAATCGCGTGACAGACAAACAGACAGACCAAAATTTCTGCGTTCAAATATCCCATTTCGCAATAAAAAAATATCCCTAGAAAGACTATCGTCTTCAAAAATATGACATGCATATGAAGCGCGCCGGATACCGGACACCGGATAAATTGTGAACATCCGAAGCTGTTCTGGGCGCGTTACAATGGCCGAAATTGGTGGCGATGGCGTCCAGCGCCACCGTCGCCAGTATCCGTAACCGCTATCGCTTGTACTCAGAAAAAGAAAAAAAAAACTCACACGCCTGCGCGGTTTTGAACCAGCTCAATAGGGGCAGTGCTGCACACTTATGGCTCTCACTTCATGTGGGCACTTTGTGTTCGTAGCCACGCTTCTAATCATTTAAGAATGGTGTTTCAGGACATTGTGTGTTGTCAGCCTTCGGCTGTGGTTTCATCGACGAAGAATGGGAAAAAGGAGGAGGAGGAGAGGGTAGAAGAAGACTAAGGAAACGACGACGATGAAAAAGAAAGAGCAAGAGGACGACGGCAAGGAAAGAGAGGAAGAAGGAGAACAAGACGAGGACTAGGAAGTACAGAAAAAAAAAAAAACGGCGACGATGAGGAAGACTGCAAGGATGAGGAAAAACGGCCAAGCGAGGTGTAGCGGTGTATAACTAAATGCGAAAGGAACGAATAAGCAGACAATTTAAAGCTGAAGAACGAGCTGATGTGTGGTTGCATGAGCCATTCAAGGCATAAACTGGTCATAAATAGGCAATCACTCCCAGTACGCTATTTTAAAAAGGATATGAAATGGTACATGTGCAAGAAATTATCAAAACAGAAAAATCGCTCGAATGCGAGTGTGCGCGACCACAATTTACAATGTTAGTGGTTTGGTGTGGTTTCCAACATTGTGGGCAATGCGTCGCCATTGGTAAGGTACTTGGAGGGTGACGCGCAAAGACGAACGGCACGGGTGCCCGTGTCGTTCGTCTCGCTCTCCTGTCCCGTGCCTTGCGCGTCACCCTCCAAGTATGCATCTGGCCCAAAACTTTACTCTTCTGCATTAGTAAGAGTGGGATAAACTTTATTCCATTCGCGTATATTAAGGGGAAAAGACAATTTCGCAAACACATCGCCGTTAGAGAAGTATTCCCTTAAAGTGTACTTACTACGAGTCTTGCGCGACTGTGAGAACGTCACATACTTAGGCACGGAGAGACTGGTACAAAAAATCCTGCATATCCCACGCATTGTGGGAATCGGTATCTTGCGAAGCTGTCAGCGAGGAAACTGCCTATGACGAATCGTTTGGCATTCATTGATTAGTTTGTGGGGTTTAACGTCCCAAAACCAGCTCTGATTATGAGAGACGCCGTAGTGAAGGTCTCCGAAAATTTCGACCAGCTGGGGTTCTTTAATGTGCACTGACATCGCACAGCACACGGGCCTCAACATTTCACCTCCATCGAAATGCAGCCGCCGCGGCCGGGATTCGGCCCCGCGACCTTCGGATCTGCAGCCGAGTGCCATAACCACTAGAACACCGTGGCGGGGCCGTTTGGCATTCAGCCGGAAGTTACAAGTAGGATCAAGGTATTTGTGCATAGCGCATGAGTACCCACTCATGAGTGTACTTAACGTGGGTTAACCGGGAACGTCGACAGCCCCGTGGCGAGTGAATCGCACCTCACGGTACGACGTAGCGTTGGCAGTCACGCTAGTGCAAAGCAAAGACGTCTGTTTTGTCGAAAAAAAACAAAAAAAAAACTCACTATGCGGTATACTGTGCGTTGATGTGCTATCATAAGCGTCGTTCGTTGAAGCATTCCTACTGGATCGAGCAAAGTTGCACAAAAGCACACCGAATGGTACCAGAACGAATGTATCGCGATGATGCTGCTTATCGCACATAAGAAGAGCAGTTTGCGTAGCACAAGCACCATCATTTCAACTGCAGGTGCAACAGATTTATTTATTCTATATAAATGCCCCGCCACTGTGGTCTAGTGGCTATGGTACTCGGCTGCTGATTCGAGGGTCGCGGGATCGAATCCCGGCCGCGGCGGCTGCATTTCGGTGGAGGCGAAACGTTGAGGCCCGTGTGCTGTGCGTTGTCAGTGCACGTTAAAGAGCCCCAGGTGGTTAAAATTTCCGGAGCCCTCCACTACGGCGTCTCTCATAATCAGAGCTGGTTTTGGGACGTTAAACCCCACATAACATATTCTATATAACGTGTGGGAGGAGCCACCGAAGCCTATAGGTATAGCATGCCTTTTTGGCGCCTCCAGGGCCCTTGTTCGACACCTACCTAGCGCTTGCTAGTTGTACGCGTGTCTCTGTGCTCGTTATGTTTCCATTTCAATCACAAGCAAGGACAAACGGTGTTCCGTGAACATCGGCGAATCCGCAGCGGCACCCGTGTTCGTTCCCAGGGCTCGACTAAGAACTCCCAAATGCCCGCGCATCATATAGCAATATCCATTTATACAGTGCCAACCACCAATGTAACTTAGTAAGTTGTGAAAACTCGAGCTCGTTAGTTCTTCATTCTACAAGGTAAACAGCACACACGTTACCACGGCTTCGTAGAGTCGCGATGTTTATTTACCACGAATAAATCGGCGATACACGGAGCGTCGTCCTTGCAGCCCACTTTTGCAAAGAACACTGACGCCGCATGTACGATATATGCTTTCTTTTTTTTTTTACCGGAACTTTCTTGTTCGCCTTATAGGAACACTAAATTACAACGTTACATCTGCACGGGTTGATAAATTATTCTCGAAGACCCATGTTATCGTCAACCTCGCCATCATATAGATGCATCATCAGATGAGAAAATGAAATCCAAGACATCTTTAGGATTTCGCGTCATAACTTCCATAGCCGAATCGTCAGTGGACGCCACGGGTTTCAAAGCCTTCTTGTATTGACATCTTGGTCATGTTAAATTTCCTGCAACCTGGCAAGCCTCTCGCTCCCTTGGAACATAACGTCACTCATTTTGACAGATTTATATACGCTGACAGAAGAAGCTATCGAAATGTACGACTTCCCAGAGAGTCGGTACGTGAACCTCAAGGCAGCGTCGCCACCAATATTTCCTTGTTTAGCAATACTTCTCGGAGGAGGAGTAACGCTTAGGGCTTGTGAAACCGTCTTTACACTTTTCAGTATCGCTTCGAAGTTCACCTGTTGGGAATGACATCCTTTTCTCTTCAAAGCAGAAACAGCTACCGTGGCTAATATTAATCAACAGCCGTTCAATTATATATATATATATATATATATATATATATATATATATATATATATATATATAGAGAGAGAGAGAGAGAGAGAGAGAGATGTCCGTCGTCCAATGCGCGACGTCGCGACGTCAGTTACTATATGGCTAGGCGACTGTGTGTCATGGTGCGCGTGCCACAACCCGTTGGGAATGGTGGCGGTACGTAGCGGTGGTATAGTGTGTGTGTATGTGGGAGGAGGGGTTGGGGACCTCACAAACGCACCGTCAGGCTTTTCAGTGAAACTTTTAGGGGCGAAGCTCCTTATGGCATCACCTGGGCGGTTCTCGGTTGTCGATGCATCCTGCGTAGCCATTAGCGTCTCCCTTAGCATACAATAGCATACAATAGATGGCGCTGTCCCATAGAGATGCATGCAAACTGCAGTTGGGTGACGATACACTAGATGGCGCTGTACGCATTCTGTGTCGTCATCTCTATTTCTCGTCTCGTTTCCGAGAGAGCGCTGTCCCATAGACATGCGTACAATATGGCGGTTGGGTGAAGGTACGCTAGATGGCGCTGGCGGTGCAGCTGCTCTCCGATTGGCTGCTGCGCGGGCTGCGCGGGGAGCGCTCCTCTCATTCTCCTGGATCGTCGCCGTACGTGTCGGATCGCGCTTGGTGGACCATGGACGATGAGAAAAAAATTCCGAACGTTGTGTCCGAAGCGCGGAATCGAACCAGGGACCCCTCGCTTCCGAACGCGCGGCGCTAGCCACTACGCCACGAAGCGCACATGGACACACGCACCACGATGACAGTAAATACCCAACATTAACGAAAGACTGCGCGTTTCTAACGCGTTTGTGCTAGCGCGTTACGGCCCGTGTAAGAAGCTGGTGTAAGACGCTGTGGCCTCTCCGCCTTATACTCTCTCAGCAGTCATGTGATGGCGTCGGCAAACGCGGTGCGCGTTCCGGCCTGTGTAAGGGGCTGCGTAAGACGTGTTTACATGATGATCGACTGGGCGAATTACACGGAAGGTTCACGGTTTACCGATGATTCCCTCCGGAGCTTCGCCCACTCATCATCATTCACCCCGTGGATATGCTGTGATTTTTTTTTTTTTTTCACTTCCCGTACAAGCCGTAATGCAGCGCTCGTTGGAACCAAGCAGAAATCATTGCCATCAAGAGACTCTGCAAGCCTGCAATGGAAACATTTCCTATGATAAAGACGGTGTTTAGTGATACTCTTTTGTCAAAATGTCGCGAGTTGCATCGAAGCACATAACTTCAGGACAGCCGACAAAGTGAAAGAAGCACATGCCAAGGTTCTAAAGGACATGTCACAGGAAACTTACTGTGACGCCTTCGATTCCTGAAAGACTCGCTGAGAGCAATGCATCGGCGCCTGAGCCTATTTTTAAACCCTTTATCGCGTTAATTTCGCAAAGATATAATCGAAAATTATTTTTGTCGACTCACTTAACCAATACCTTTCGGACATACCCTGTACAACAGTTCACCTAAAACTGCATGGCACGGTAGGGTTGCACTTAATAGGTCCGAGTGTTTTATATTGAATTACCGCGTACTTTCGTATACGGTTGATTCACGTACACATTCCATTCCTCCATGCAGGAGATTCTCTGGCCCCTAAGGTGACGCATTCCCATTCAGCGGCCGTGCCCATTTCTAATGTACATCCGGCGTGTGCTGGCTGTGTATATAGGGATTCCGCTTGGTCGTTCATTATGAAAGACTCGGGCCCTCCACTTCCCCGTAGAACTTCCCGTGCCTTGCCGCCCGCCGGTGCCCATTTCTCTCTCTCTCTCTTTCTGCCCTTTTTTTCCCTCTTTCGTGGGAGTTCGCCTTCTCGCGTAGACATCGCCAATAAATAACAACACGGACGACGCGGCGCGGTATATCAGCGCATGCACTACGACTGCTTGCAAACGGGCTAAAAGGTATGCGCCAACCTATAGCCGCGTAACTCTTGCTAAGCAATACAAATGCCGCCGTTACGGCCGCATTTCTCTTGATCTCGCATAAGGACCAGTCCCGGCGAACGGTATTCCGTACGGCGGTGCGCTCGGAATCGCGAAAGGGAACGGTAAGAACTAAATAATCCGTTGCGACCTGGCGGGAGAGCCGGCGAACCCCACTGGTCGGTCATTAATGCGGCCGCCGCGGGCCTTCTCTGCCCACTCCAACCTCACGCAGATTTTATGTGGAGAACAGCCCAGTTGTTGGGCACGTCCCGAGTATCTGGCCTGAAGGTGCACTGCACGGTAAAGGTTTACCTGACTGCACGCTCTAAGAGGCAAGGTAATGCACGCAAGGCGGCGCCGGTTGTTCTCTACAAAGAACGCGCATTACGGGGGCGCTGAAGTACACATCGTGTTAGTACACATCATGTGTACACATCGTGCAGTCATGTAGTCTCCCTACATCGTGTGCACCCACGTCACAGAGCGCGCCTTCGTCACTTCCGGTATTCGCCACCGGCGTGCCTCGTTGCTAGGTGCACCAAAGGAGGTAGGTGCCCAGGAATGGCGACCATGAACGACGAGTGAGGCCAAGAGCGGCGGATGTGACGTCACGTGAACACCATGTATAGGTGCAGGCCATTAAGTAGGATAGCACAAGTCGCAAGGCGTACACTTTCGGCCGTCATCGTTTCTCTCAAGTTTACAGAAGCAAAAAAAAAAAAGGCAGAACACTGCATCGGCGCAGCTGATTCCAGCGACACCGCAGGAATCCTCCTATTCTTCCTCTGGCTTATAGCGTAACGCGAAACCTGACACGGACAAAGGATCAAGAAACAGACGAACACAAGCGTTGTTGGAAGTTAGCGCTTGTGTTCGTCTGTTTCTTGATCCTTTGTCCGTGTCAGGTTTCGCGCTACGCTATAAGCCAGTATCATGACCCAACAAGCCCAAATTGGTACCCTTGTCGTCTTCTTCCTCTTTTTCTTCTTCTGTAAGCTGGCACATACACATTGCAGTGGATTGGCCAAGGCTGTTTGGCTTAAAGATTACTTTCTTATCTGTTTTGCAATAATTTCATTATTGCAAAACAGACATCCCTGTGGCTGTACCTCAGACTGGGCTCTCCAAACGAGAGAATAGTCATTTCAGCAAACTCCAGGCCTAGGTGATGAATAATTGGCTCGAGAATTTTCTTTGGCTGAATTTTGAGCGGCGACAAGATATAAAAAAGTGGTGAATCGTTTCATTACAGAAGGGGCATAGTGGGGAAGCAACCAGACCTGATCTGTGCAAATAAAAATTCAATGGGGGAGTCGCCAGCGCTGTCTCCTTCACTTCTTTATTAACTTCATCCATCTGCCACATAATTCATGTTTCGTATCCGCCTTTCACTCTTCCATCGGCAAAGTCGCAACCCTTTTCTCTTCCCTTACTTATTGGTGAACCTTTTTTTTCTTTAACAAGGTTTCAGACGCACGTTCTATTTCCTGTCTTGAGATATCTGATGCCACTAGCGAACCGAGCCTTCCCTTCTTCCTCTTTTTTCTAAACTCTTTCAATCACTTTTCTCGCCACCGCAATGAAATAAGAGGCATACTCGAAAACAAGCAGCGTTTATACCTCATTCAGACACACACACACACACACACACACACACACACACACACACACACACACGTCCCACTTGAGGAAGATAAATAAAAACGCGCGATTAGACCGCCGTATGAGATTCACTGAAGCACGATCCCACGCAGCTCGAGCACAGAGCGGAAATTGAAAAGAGCCCGCGCTCGGCAGAAAATTTCTAAATTAAGGAAAAAAAAATTTTCTTTTTCGCCTTCTTCGCCTTTATAGCCAATGGCTCAGTGGAAAATACGATACATAGCAGGTCACCTCAGGTTAAGTAACAGTCCCATTGCGAAGCTACAGGGGACTAAATTGGGACATCCGCGATGCCATCGAGTAGCGGTCACGCATGCGTCGCATCTGATCTTAGACTTGAAACGCTCAACGGACAGTTTCGTTGGTGCGTGTACGTAGTACGTGATCGGCCGAACTTTAAGTCGGGCTTCAGCCGCTTTCGCGGTCAACGCGTCCAATTTTGCCGAGACGTGTCTCCCAGTGAGCATATCAACGCGCACGTCGCCCTGGGAGAATTGATATATCGGTGCCCGGACGCTGAGCTGCGTGACATATCTGCCAAAGTATAAAAATGGCGAGAACGTAGAACAGTGTAAGCAATTATTAAAATTTAGTTTTCGTTTTTGGGGGTTCTTGACGTGCCCTATAGGCCTCCCAAGCTGGGACAGAGGGCGCTGCGGCGCGCCTCCGAAAAGCGCCGTTTCGGCAGCTGGTACGATTTGCGGTCGCTTCGCCCTCTGCTCTCGCCCTTGCCGCCTGTGAGTGCGCCCGCTTTTTGCGCGTGCTAGCGCGTTCTTAGGCCGCCCAAGGCGCCTCTCACAACTCGCACGCGCTCAGTGGCTGCATATGCTGCGTCATGTGTCCGTTGCATGGCAGCTTCAGGAAAATTTGTGGCACTGAAAAACATTTTCGGGCTTCCAATCTCAACATACACCACACTTTAAATACTGCGATTACGGGACCTAGTAGGTCGTTGAAGACGATGCTGTGTTCGTGGCTGCCAAGCGCGTGTGGATGACTACGTTACTGACGTGAAACTAGAGACGAGTTTTCAGTTTCTGTAATTATACGGCCGATAAAACGCATCGTGAAGTGGCGTCTGCTCGGAGCTGTAGGCGCAAGAAATTGCAATTTCGTGTACGCTCGCTCGAAATTCCATCGGTTGCAGGCCACAACAGACTTCAAATTTATTATATGATTAGTATGAACCGTTCATATTGACGTCTACCTTGCTCAGTCGCTGGCAGCATTACAATACGCAATGCTGACAGCCGCGTACAAGCTCTGCCTCGAAAGATAGCGACATCTCATCGTCACATCATGCTGGTTTCATCTTTTTGAAGTTGATTTTGTCTGCATTACAATGCGGCACGATAATCTCTAACGCCCACCGTGACCACGCATGTTTCCTGCAGTGTAAGCAATCATTTCAGACCGTGTGCGCTTACAGTAATGGCGCTCTGTTTGTTTTAAAAGCCCAATTCGTCAACACTATAGAATGCGAAAGCCCAATTCGTCAACACCATAAAATGCGCCCTTCGATCGTGTGTTTCCCGTTATAATGTAATTTTCGATGATAAAAACAGCATCAGACTTCGCAATATCTTTGCTGTTTTTATCGCTACCTTGCTTCTCTCTACACATACTTGGCTTACCTAGCCAAAGCGGCAGCTACATACCGCCAGTGGCACAGGCGCTTCCATGGCCAGCGTTAACACGCTCACTGTGAACATCCAGCTACTCAAGTTTTGTACTGAACAGCGACTGAAAACCCATATCCACCAGTTAATTAAGTAAAACTGCAGAAGAGCGGATACTCGGGCCAGTTAGTATGCATTCATGGTTATAAGTGCGCAAACACAGCACCTCTCTGTCCCTCTCTGTCCTGGTGCTCTTTTTGCGCACTTATCGCCATGAGGTAAAACTGCACCAGTACTCACGGTTTTTAATAACTGTGATGTATGGGGCCAACGTGTACCACTGCTGTCGTATTAAAAATGGTAAGTGACCTAGCAAGCGCACACACTTCGAAATGTAAGACGAATATACTTGCTGCATGCACTTTCGCTTGACATACGCAGTTCTGTTAAAATACGACTGGCCATCACGCTTCTCCGTATTAACTATTGATGATATCTTATGTTGCAAAAAGTGACACCGAGATACCGCGCGTGCAAGCATCACATCATTTTGTGATTTCCCGTGGTGGCCGTCTCTGCCAGGGAAACGGAACCTGATTTTCGCGGGCAGTTCTCGGCTATTATTTTTTTCTAAACCGCTGTGACAGCGCGCAAAGCATCTGTATTGTGTGCCTCCTTTCCGTACTGACAAAAAAAAACAAAAAAAAAACAAACTGCAGCGGCCGGGCGGGAAACGCGAGATAAGAGCCTCCCGAAACACGTTTCTCCGCTCGTGCAATGCGAGTGCGACCGTCGGAGCGACCGGTAGTTCCACCTCTCTCCGCTTCACTGCCGGACGGCGCTGCGCAAACTTGAGGTTGGGCTCCCTATGGGTCTCCGTAAAGAAATTCCGAAAATATGCTTCTCCCATCAAAATGAGACAGTCAAATTCCAAGACATGCTTTTTGCATGATGGCGTGACATTCATTGGTAATGTCAATGGAACCAGTGAACACCTGTCTGCCTTTGATGCAAAGAAAAACAAAATACCCGTGGCTCATGCTGTCGCAAACCCCAGAGACCAGCGAAGCTGTGGGAAGCCAAACTTGCTCAATCTATAGCTTGTGCTGCGCTTCCCACAACTTCGCTGGTTTTTCGCGTTTGCGACAGCGGAGCCACGCGTAATTTTTTTTAATATGAAAATGCAGATGGAAATGCTAAGATTAGCAATTTCTCTCCTAGCAAAGTCACAGTAATTCAGAAATGTAGCACGTGAACACCAAAGCATTTTATTGTTCAGTGAAATCCTGTACTAATTTTCACTTTCGTATACTTCCTTGTTCACGTTCGTCAAGCAAATCTATGTTGAGCGTGTTCATGTATTTACCCAACGCTAGCATGATTTAACAGCGCTTCCGCTTCCCTGGCCCTCGCTTCAGGATCGGATCGCTGGCGCCGCATCGACGAATACGACTAAATAAAGGTTTCTTTCTCTCTCTCTCTCTCTCCAGTAGAGCGGCTTCTTCCTCGGGAGTCCTGGTCTTCGCCATCGCTAATGCCATGTCTTTGTCAGCGCCTCTCTGGTCACTGTAGTGCGAGAGAGAGAGAGCTGGCGAAGGCAAGCTCTCTCTCTCTCTCGCAGACGCGGCGGCGCTCTCTCAGAGGCCGTTTCACATGCCGCGATTGCAGCGACTGTTTTCCCCGCGACAGGAGCGACCGGCTATCTTAAATGTGTTTAAATATCCGTGCGTTATAAAATTGTTAACTTTTGTTTTACAGGAACGAAGAGCATGCATGTACTGTAATTTAAAAACGGCTGCCAGTGGGTAAATGGCAGTGACTCCTGCCATCCGGGCCCTAAGGACAAGGCGTTCGTGCGACTCAAACGTCACATTCGGTATAACCCATGACGTCACACCCGTTTATTTCATTTCGTTTGTGTTCTTTTTACGGTTTTCTTGGTGGTGGCTTATTGGTGGTGCGTTTGCGAAGCAGTATTTCATTCTTTGCCGTTTTTTAACGGATGTAGTTGGTCTTTCTGCTCAATAGAGGCGTAATAGAAGGTTTAGGCCATAGAATGATTACCTTGATATGCGGTTCTTAGCTCTCTAGCGCGCACATTTGGCTTTGTAGCCGCGTCTTACGCGAATGCATAATACATAGTGTGGTAATATTCCATCAAATCGTGTTCTAACGCCCCCTATTTAGTCGCCGGTTTACTTGCTCGACGTGTATTAGGGCTTGTTTCAGAGGCCACTTAACTCGCCTGATTGCAGCTTCATGTTTAACCATCTGTGTTTCTTCGCTAAGCGAAGTGGAATACATGTAGGGAAACATTCGTGAACTCCCGCAGACGCCCATTACGAGCGTTGTTATGAAGGGGGGTTTGAGCTCGTGGTAGGTACAGGGGGACGTCGGTACCGATCGAGCTGCCACCAATGTTCCGAAGGGAGGGCCAGCGGAAGATACGGGGTCCGACGGTATCTAACCGTTGCCTCCAACGTACTGACGTCAAGCTAGCGGGACGTGGCTAGCGGGCAGGCAGGAACTCCTTCGATCAAACACTTCTCTTAGGGAAGACAGGCCACGAGCATTTACAAAACAGAACAACTTTATAGAAAAGGGTTAAAATGGTTAAGTACAGGGCCAGCCAGCACGACCCGGTCGGCTGGGGGCGACTGCCTCCTAACAAAAGGGCTGCACGGCCTTAAATAGCGTTGCTGTCCAGTTGCGGTTCGCTGGAAAAACACCAGCACCGCTGCTCCCGCGGGCGCTCCTGGCTACTGCAGGTGGGGGATGGCAGGATTCCCCGAAAGTCGCGGAGCAAGAGCCCATCCCCGCACGGCGTCTTTGGTTCGACACGCTGTCGGTCTGCGTTGATGGGCTGGCAAGGTCCGGCGAAATGAAGAAAGCTTGACCCTCCCGCTGTGACGGAGGGGTCGACGAAGTGGTCGACGAAGTGGCTGTAGTTCTTAGCCGTGTCCCCAGTATGGGAGACAGAAATTAGCGTCTCTTCCTTCCCAATAAACCACTACTACTACAGCACCCCCGCCGCCAGATAATGCATCCAGAATTTGAGCTGTCCAACGCAGCTCGGATGATGCGATGCGGAACCACCGATGTCGTCAGAGGTCTCGCCTCTCTTTCCGCCGGTGATGCGTATTTCTCGGCACTGCGACGGTCCACTGGAACATCGAAAAATCAACAGAGCCAAACCACTCTGGCCGTAGCAAGCACCCTCCAAATGCTGATCAAAGTGCCAGACCTACATAAATAACAAATCATTTCCCTTAGATCTGGATGCGCTAATCAAATCAAGAAACCATCACTTTGGAACAACACGAGAAACGTATCTGAAGAAGAATCCCAAAGTACGGATGGACCTTATCCAAATGTCAAGGTTTGACAGTACTAAATCCAATTAGAATTGCTTCAAGCGATTCTGAATAGTCATTTACGCATGTTAGGGACGACCAAAGTTGCCAGCGGTGACTTAATTTTGTCCCAAAAACCACAAACGTAACTCAAAGCGCTTCTCAATCGTGCGCCTGCGTGCTACTCACAAGCGTTCAGAACATCAGCAAGCTTTCCTACCAAATCGCAATTAGACGCTAGCTAATTGCTCTAGAAATGAACTACTTAAACAAGTATCATAAACGAAAATCAAGACGATTGAAAAAACCAAGAATAAGCATTGAAATTCAAGCTCTTGCGTGTGGCATAAAACCATTATAAACTCAACTCGACCTCAACACCTACGTTCAGGCCACACCGTACGCACTAAAAACTGGAATATACGTTCAAACGAGGCCTTTTGAAATTCAGCCTAAATTACCATAAAAAGAGAAAAGCATACACTCTCTACTGCAGCTCTATCAAGTTCTTCCTGAGCGCTAGCACGTAGGTTTACAAGACTCAGATTCAAATAAAAAGCTCAAAAGTTAATGCTTCCACACCGAACAAAAGGTAAAGCTTACAAAACATCGCGGCGTTCTCCAGTCACAAAGGTGCAATCGAACATTAGCACACAAATCTATCTCAAAACTAAATATGCACGTGGTGACTGCTTGTCTTGCATCTCTGCGAGATGGTTATCTCCGGGTTCCACAAATGCAACCTTTTTGGCGAACTCTCGGAAGTCGCGCAGTCCATGCTTTTCGCGGTGCGCTATCCCAACAAAAGGACGAACGGTTCGCCTGCCAGTCAGGACAATTAGCTACGGTCTTCAACTCGTTGCCTCTACTGTGCACGAAGCCTGCCCCCAACTGGTACAGTATGCTCATTCTCCACCTCCTCGTCGAACGGCCACCCCTTAGCCACGGAGGGGAGCGACCTTTGTTACAACTCAGTCCTACACGATCCTTCGCCGCGTTCCTGCACCTGATGTGCAGTGAAGGAGATGAGACGGGGCGGTTTCTTCGTCGTCTTATTTTGCATGAAATGCTCTTCGCGACGCGCCTCATGTCTGGCCTCGATCTCAGCAACAGTCTGAACCTCAGCTTTTTCTTTGCGGGCCTTTTCGCGATTTGAAGCCCAGCATTAAGCTTGGTGCCACTACAGACGACTTCATGGCGCTTAACCGCTTTAGCGCGCTTGCCGCTACTCGCCACAGTCGGATCGGCCTTCCCGCGTTTTCGACGGGGCCTTTTCAGCTGGCAACGGCTCGCAATGCGTGAGACCTCATCACTCGTACTCGCAAGCACGCTGCTCTCTATTTGCATATCCAAATCTCCAGACGACTGCACTAGCTCCTCTTCCTTGTCGTCGCCAGACCTCCGCGCCGCTGACGGAACAATAACTCTGGCACCGTAGAAGCTAGCCAGCTCTTCCTGCTCGCGATTTTCGAGCTTCTTTGTCTCGAACTCTCGCTCTTTCGCTTCTAGCTCGCGTTTCTTCGACTCGAGCTCGGACTCTTTCACCTTAATCTCAGAATGTCTCACCTCAAACTCGCATTCCTTTTCCTCAAGTTCGCGCTCTTTCGCTTCGAGCTCGCGTTTTTTTGCCTCGAGCGTGGACTCTTTCACCTTAATCTCAGAATGCTTCACATCAAACTCGCATTCCTTTTCCTCAAGTTCGCGCTCTTTCGCTTCGAGCTCACGCATCTTCGCCTCATGCTCGCATTGCTTTTCCATAAGCTCGCGCTGCTTCGCTTCAACCTCGCATTCCTTCGCATCAAGGTTGCGCTTCCTCCACTCTAACTCGCGCTCCGCTACCTCTACCAACAAAGCTTTCTTATACTCGCAGAAGTCGCGATTTCCCAAATTGAACAAGCGCTCCAAAATGAGTCCGACATCTCTAGGGAGCAGCGGTATTAATCTCTGGGGCCAGTATTCTCGATTAACCTCCAGTTCTTCACAAACCTTTTCAAAATCGGCGAGGAAAGTAACGATGTCCTCCCCGGTCCTGAAAAGTCGAAGCATGCGTCGTGCCTTCCACCATTTAAAAGATTCCCTACTCTGTTCGTACCCCTCATTCTCCAGAGCGTACTCTAACATTTCCTTCTGCTTGGGGCACTCCTGCAGCATTGCTTCCCGCTTGCGCTGCTCAGCTATTCGCTCGCGCCTTTCGCACTCCTGCGCTTCTAGGTTTCGCTCAGCAATATCTTCCCAAGTCTCGTCAGCCTCACTGACCGTCACATCCTCTGCCTGCATCACCTCGAGAATCGCTTCCCTCGTTTTTGCTGAGCCGGGGCAAATTCCCAATTGCTCACAAATTTCAAGGAGGTCCTGCACAAGGTACTTCTCCATAGCGATCTCGTTTCTCGTGACGTTTTCCTAATGAATTTATCTCTACTTTAATGCGAAATTCGTGGCCTAAAGAGAGTAAATTCTTAACATATCCCACCAGAACACAAAAAACGCTCTCCTAACATCTGCCTGTGCTAGAGAGGTCTGGCGATATGATCAGTAAACGTCGGGCACTCACCCAACCAAGGTAGCTGACGCTGGTCGATCTCGTGGCTTTCGTCGCGCGGTGCGCGGGCGACTTCGGGCCTGGATGACACAGCTTGCAGACCAGTGTCATAAGGTCAGGGTAGCTCCTTCCACCGAAATGGCGGACGCCGGTCGTACTCGTGGCTGTTCTCGTGCGCTGTAGCGGGCCTCGCCGGGCCTGGGTGACGTCGCTTGTCAACCGTTGAAATGCGGGTAGCGTATCCCAAACGCTGCCAACCACTGTTATGAAGGGGGGTTTGAGCTCGTGGTAGGTACAGGGTGACGTCGGTACCGATCGAGCTGCCACCAATGTTCCGAAGGGAGGGCCAGCGGAAGATACGGGGTCCGACGGTATCTAACCGTTGCCTCCAACGTACTGACGTCAAGCTAGCGGGACGTGGCTAGCGGGCAGGCAGGAACTCCTTCGATCAAACACTTCTCTTAGGGAAGACAGGCCACGAGCATTTACAAAACAGAACAACTTTATAGAAAAGGGTTAAAATGGTTAAGTACAGGGCCAGCCAGCACGACCCGGTCGGCTGGGGGCGACTGCCTCCTAACAAAAGGGCTGCACGGCCTTAAATAGCGTTGCTGTCCAGTTGCGGTTCGCTGGAAAAACACCAGCACCGCTGCTCCCGCGGGCGCTCCTGGCTACTGCAGGTGGGGGATGGCAGGATTCCCCGAAAGTCGCGGAGCAAGAGCCCATCCCCGCACGGCGTCTTTGGTTCGACACGCTGTCGGTCTGCGTTGATGGGCTGGCAAGGTCCGGCGAAATGAAGAAAGCTTGACCCTCCCGCTGTGACGGAGGGGTCGACGAAGTGGTCGACGAAGTGGCTGTAGTTCTGGCACAACAGCGTACATTACTTTGATTACAGTACCTCCGTGCTTGATTCCTTATACAAAGTGAAAAGACACGGCATCTGCGTGCTAATATGTAGTGAAATTGTGACATCTGCGTCCTAATATGTAGTAAAACAGTGAAAAGGAATCTAAAGCTTTGAAAGTTGCGTTGAACGTTATTTATGAAATGGACCGTTCTCTGAAAGCCTCAAATCAAGTGCGCTCGCCGGTCATTACATATATTATTAGGGCAATGCTATACGTACGACGTTGCCCCGCCACGGTGGTCTAGTGGCTATGGTACTCGGCTGCTGGTCCGAGGGTCGCGGGATCGAATCCCGGCCGCGGCGGCTTCATTTCGATGGAGGCGAAATGTTGAGGCCCGTGTGCTGTGCGATGTCAGCGCACGTTAAAGAACCCCAGGTGGTCGAAATTTCAGGAGCCCTCCACTACGGCGTCTCTCATAATCAGAGCTGGTTTTGGGACGTTAAACCCCACATAACAACAATAACATACGTACGACGTTGTGCAGGCTCCACCGGCAGTTGTTATACGCACGACGCGGCCGTGCCTCTAGTGCTGGCAATTTATACCTGCCGGCACATTTCCTGTTATAGCTATTTTAACCGTATCCGTGGTTTTCCCGTGTCACTGGAGGGCCCGTTAACATACGTTGCCGCTTCGCAGTGCGCCTTCCGCGCTCCAGTCTGCGCTGTGAAATGCGGTATGGTATGCCATAAAGCCCCTCCATCGCGTGTACTGCCGCTTTTCTAGCCGGCTGAAAACGCATGGAGGGGCTTTAGTATGCCATTTCGCTATGCATGGCTGTATTGGGATGAAGCATCTGATACTGGAAAGGGCCGACTTGAACGGGCCAAACCGAGGGTTCCGTCCAATAGAAATTATTTCCTGACTAGGATAATGATTCGATAGCATTGGATTGCGTGGAGCCCATGCTAGGTGAGCTGTTGCCACTACCGACATGCTACACTGCAATGTGCACTACATTCTTCACTGCATCAACACAACCGCCATGGTCATAGATGGAACCAGGCAGCCTTCTGGGCTCCCTGCTTTCGCTTCTTCTGTCAGTGACCACAAACTCAACGTCGGAGCTCCCGCATGCCGTACCAGCAATATTTCTATTCAGTTCCTTCATATATAATGCACATGCAAGACCCGCGTTATATTTCTGCAATAGTGATGCGATAATCTTCAAAGGCCTCGTTTTAATGTCTCCTGCGTCTACATAAAATGAATATATCACTTCTTTATTCAATGCCTGTAATAGCAGAAATCAAGGAAAGCTACGTGCCATGCTTATGTTTGCCATTATGGAAGTATGCTTCGCCACAATACAGATGTACAAAATATTAATGCAATTTTGTTGTTGTTTTTTTTTTAAATGCCACACCTTTGCCCTTTACTTTTCCTTGATTTAATTTAATTCCACATATGAAGCACATACCCATTGTTTTAAGCACACACGCGTTTAACAGGAGACATGAACACTGATGACATGAGTGGCACCTTTTGGCTTTCGCAAGTACCAGGTAACTCTGACTTCTGCTATGAAATTTTGCTGTACTTTATGTAAGCTGTATGTAAAGTGCTGAAGTATACCACATTGTAAGTGCTAACTTCGAAGATTGTTCTTTTTTTATAGGATGATGAAGGCTTAGAAGAAGTCAACAAAACCATAAGAAAACAGCGATAGAAGTAGGGGATAAAACAACAAAGCAAGATATCAGCGATATCAGCATGTTGTCCCAATCTACTAAGGACTTAATGAAAAAATGCCAACAAATGAAAGTGACTTCGCCAAAATATAAAATAGAATTCACAGAACTATAAAAGTTGATCAGTAAAGCCAGACAAAAAGATGTAAGAAAGTTTAACATGAGGGAAATAGAGTGATAGAGAAAAGTACCGGCATTATATCGGCCAAAAAGAATCTGCATTTAGGACAAAACAATATGCATGTACTAAAGGATAAACAAGGTAATGTTATCAACAACTTCAACGAAATAGTAAAGGTAGCCGGATATTTCTACTCTGAACTGTACAGCTCTAATACAGACCACGTAACCTTAGTAGAAATCAAATCAGAGAACGCTGAGATTCCATGTATAACCACTGACGAAATCAGAAAAGCTGCCAAAGGCATGTCCCCGCGTTAAAGCAGCCTAGCTGACAGCAGCCCGCTGACAAACCAGTCCGCTGACAGCCTAGCTAAAGAACTGGAACTTAAAATTAGCAACAAACTTTTAGAATCTGTGAACCTGGGGCAGTTACTAACAGGGACGCCTACCCATGAAAATGAAATTCTCCACAGAATAAGGATTGGCAGGAGCGCATCCGGGAGGCATTTTCGAAGCATGACTGGAAACTTGCCACTGTCACTAGAGTGAAAAGTATTTAATCACTGCATTCTCCCAGTACTAACGTATGGTGCAGAAGCATGGAGGATATCGTATTTACTCGAATCTAACGCGCACTTTTTTTCCAAAAACAAAATGTGTCTTTTTTCGAGCCCTTGGCACAAAGATTGAACTAGCTGACTATATCACCTTAGATCCTTACAAACTCGCGGTAGCCAAATCAGTTAAGACACTTGGAGTAATTTTTAGTGAACATATATCCTGGAATGAATATATAGAACACATTAGCCTAAAGCTGACGCATGCGGTCGGTGCGCTAAATCGTTGTCGACGTCTTTTGCCTCTTACCATAAAGCGCCTTATTTATCAAGCTCTCTTCCATTCCCACCTAAACTACTTTGCATTGGTATTGGAATACACCCCATTAACAAACCTAAATAAGTTGAGAATACTACAGAAAAGAGCGATTAGGGCAATAGAGGACATACCGCACCTAGAACACACCACAGAACTTTTTTCTAAACATAGAATTGTTATGGCTAACGACATATGCAAATGTAGGTTGCTACAGTCTTACATTAGCGCAAATCGCGGGAAGCTTGACTCATTCATGACACTTGCAAATCTGGAACGTACCGAGAGTGTCTCCTTCCATCGGTATAAACCCCCTTAGAAAATTCCGTTATCACGCACTATTTACGGGACACAGAAGCTTAGCCACACATTGCCATCCACTTTAAACGCGTACCAGAAACAAGACATTGAGATTGACACGTTGAATACAACCAATGTAACTAGCTTGTTTTTATGTAACTAGGTTGCTTTTATGACTGCACATGTGTTGCTTTTTTATGCTTTTTTTTTCAATTGTGACATGATTTCGTTAAGCTTAACAAGACACCTTGTGTATGTTTATTATTTTTAGTATGCCAGAATCATGACAATATATGCCTAACATTATTTTCCCTACGAGTACATATTCCATATGTTTCTTTCGATTATGAATTTACCTGTTTAATGTATTTGTAATCCGTTTTTGTTGAGGTTTTTTTGCTTGTATTATTCCTTTTTGCACATTTATCCTGTCATTGCTGCTACAGGGTGGACGGTGCTTAGTCAAGCTGCAGCACCCGCAGCTTTTTCGCCGTCTTCCCTTTTTTCACCGTTGTAGCTGTTTTGGTGAAAAATAAAAACCATTGATTGATTGAATGATTGATTGATTGATTGATTGATTGATTGATTGATTGATTGATTGATTGATTGATTGATTGATTGATTGATTGATTGATTGATAAACGGGTCCAAAAATTGTATGCGCGTTAGAATCGAGTGCGAACGAACATCGTTACCATATCGCGGTAGGCATCAAATAGGCCGCCTCTTACGCGGTTCGGGCGCTCTCTAATGGTCACCGGCGAAAAAACGAACTAGCGGCGCGGCGGTCTTTTGCGCGCATAGTTTCTGTATCTTCTATGTCGCCGCCGGTCCCGCGCTTAACGACGCCACGACGCACGTGATGCATAGGCCGATGATACTTGCCGCGCCGGCTTGGTCGTCTTGCGGTCAACCAAAGTCGCTACGTCGCCGATGCAATCTATGAGACGTCAGCCGCAAGCTTTCGGTAGCGTTTGCGGGCGCCCGTAGCGGGATATGTTTCCCATCGCCGCGCGCAAAATGGCTCATCATTGCATTTCTCCCTAATATCTGTGCTGACCCTGAGCGACCTGAGCCTCTGTCGTGCGCGCTGCATGACGTCCGGGATTGCATCGCGGCAGTCTCGGAAACCACGCCCCGCAGCACGCGGTAGCGGGCGTGAGGGAACTGCGATAGGGAGGAATGCGCAACACTGCGAGTAAATGATGTTACCGCGCCGCTTGCACGCCGCTAAGCCCGGTAACGTGCGGCGGTTTGATCGGGACGCAGGAGTTTTGAATCGGCGCGCCGAACGTCTTCGAGACACCGCGGATCGAGTGAAGCGGAAAAGCCATAGCGCGGCCGTTCGAGGGACTGCAGGGGTTCGAAGTTGGCGGTGCGTTTATTATACAAGTGCGTTCATTACGCGAGTAAGGCATTTGTTTTTATGAATGTGAGAAGGTTCATTACTAAAACCCTTTCTTCTCCATTTCACGAAAAATGGGAGCGCGTTAGAATTAATCGATGTTTCACTTTTTTTTTCGTTGCGGGAAACGGGTGCGCGTTACAATCCAGGGCGCGGTAGAATCGAGTAAACACGGTAACTAAAAAACTAGAGATGAAATTAAGGAGCACGCAGCTTGCAATGGATTGATTGATTTGATTTGTAGGGTTTAACGTTCAAAAACCAGCTCTGATTATGAGAGACGCCGTAGTGGAGGTCTCCGGAAATTTCGACCACCTGGGGTTCTTTAACGTGCACTGACATCGCACAGCACACGGGCCCACATTTCGCCTCCATCGAAATGCAGCCGCCGCGGCGGGTATTCGATCCCGCGACCTTCGGATCTGCAGCCGAGTGCCATAACCACTAGACTACCGTGGCAGGGCGCAGCTTGCAATGGATAGAAAAATGAAAGTTGTAACTATAAGAGATAAAAAAAATTAGCGTAGTGGGCCAGGGAACAGACAGGAATAGCTGATATTATTATTTCAAATAAAAGAAAGAAATGGACCTTGTGAGGACATGTCATGAGGAGGACAGATAACGGATGGACAGTAAAAGCGATGGAATAGATACCAAGATAGGGAAAACACAACAGAGGCAGGCAGGAGGTTAGATGATGTGATGAAATTAAAAATTTTGCGACCATCAAGTGGGACCAGCTCGCTCAGGATAGGGTGGATTGGAAATGTTGGGATGTCTTCATCCTGCAGTGGATTTAAAATAGGCTGACGATGATGACGAGTGGGATGAGTGCAAGAAATGGGCCAGTGATACTCAGGGCCCAGGTATTATGTAGTCGAAAAAATGCAAAACCAATAACTGTTCATTTTTTCAAACAAAATCAAGAAGCAACTTTACTGCGTAAATTATTAAAACGTTGTTCATGATGAAGCCAAAACATCTGGACATCTATTGTATTCAAAATGCAGTTAATTCAGTCTATAGATGGCATTGCCTGCTTTTTGTAGCCTATTGAGCTTTTCCAGCGCCGTGGTAACTCTTGTGCCCCTTTGCCCCAGATTCAGTCTGTGGCTTTGCTGCTGCAAAAGGACTGGAGTCTCAACTTGGGAGGCCAGCAGTAGAGTTTTTTAGTAAAACTGGTGTATGAATGTAATTTCCAAGCAGAGAACTGTTCATGAGGATGCTTCGACGTTTGGCCAATGAATTTGGAGGGTCTGCAATGCACAGGGATATGTGTTTTACCACATTTGAAATGCCCTAAGTTGTTTCATCTGCATTTGCACGTCAATACAGCTGTGAAAGTGCTAAAAGAAAAAGTCCAGAGCGAAACTGCATGACATCTAACTTTAATTGCATTGTTCTTGCCACTGGTATTGGCTCATAATGTTCCTGTTAAGGCTGTGCATTGCAACAGCCATATTTAACAGCTGTAGTGGTTTGAGGGCAGATAAACGAAAAGGAAAAGACATTTGGGCACATTATAACACCCTATTGTGTCTGAAATGGTGAAAGGTGCTCAAAATAGGACGAACTACGTGTGTTTTCATTTTATTACACGACCATAAAAGTCGTAGCTGTGGAGTTTCTTCACTGAAGTAAAACTGTGAGTCAACCTGGTTGGAACAGATCCACTTTCAAAACCATTCTGCGCACAAACGGCGACCCCGAAGAAAAGGAGCAAGGAAAGCGTTCGTCCCTGTGTCTCCTTTTCTTCATGGTCGTGTTTGTGCGCTGAATGGTTTTGAAATATTTCTTCACTGTGCCTTAGCGACTTGCCTAGCTCTTCTCACATGGGTAATTATGAATTAGCAGATTTGTTCTTGCTCTGTGTTCATTTCCCTTAGTGTGATTTAGCAACATCTTATTGTTCTGACATTCACAAGCTGAACATTCCATGTCATGGTTTGGCTTCCTGGCAACTTCACACTGCATGGAGGGATGAAGAATAGCACTGTACTCAGGAGCGCAAGTTTTGGCACTGGAGCAACAGTTTCTCATTTCAAAGATGCCAAAAATTAAGTTTCCCTGGCCACATGCTTCGTTCTCGATTATTGATCGACATAAACCAGAGATTTCCTGGACCCCTCTACATCGTAAGCAAAATGTACTCATATTGCGAAGTCTGGACACAAGGTTCAAGATGAAATGGCAAAGAAGAGAGAGGATATACGCTATCCCGTCGTTTCACCATGTGTCCTGTTTGTTTCCTTATGTTAATTTCAGAATTTCACCGCTGTTTACTGAGATTAACAATCATTTTCGAACTCACTGCAGTATAATAGATACGAGTGACATTTAGCTCATCGTCAGGTAACTTGAACTTGTTTTTTTGCCTGATCAGAGCTAATTATCTGCAAGTTCTTGAAGAGAACAAGTGTTTTCACTAATGAAGACTTCAGCTTTCGACCAATGTGAAGGTTAGAGAGGCAATTCCACTTCACAGAACAAGGAACATACAAGTGCTCATAGCTGGATTATAGCCCAATTTTTCTCACCAGAATGCATGCACTGCGGAACAGTATAAAGCAATAAGTACACTAGTGTTGAACGCATGCTACCTCAATTAATAGGTTGAACTCGAACTTGTCGACTTCGCAAAATTTAGGGAAGGGTCACCTCCAATTGGCCGTAACTGCACTGTTGATAGAGACGGGAAGATGCTGTTCCGAATTCAAGTACATCCTATGTTTAGATGTAGGCTAGTCTCGCAAGCTTGCGACGAAACATCCCTTAAAGGTGTACTGATACGATTTTACGACGGCTCAGAATGTGCATTTTTCGTTTTCTAGCCATGTATTGTTAACGCCCTCCGCACACCGGAAGCCAGGAAACACGTACAAAATATTTTAGTTTAGTTTTAATGTTTTCGTCGCCCAGCACTGCAAGCCAGCCCCAGCGCAATGGACAATATGATGACGTATGAGCACAGTCTATTAAATATCGCCGAAATCGCTGTTAAAGTCACTGGAACACCGTTAAATTGTTGTTTGCGTGCCCCACGTGTAATTGACCACAGACGACAGATTTGCAGCGGCGCTATCACGAATTGCTGTCCCTACGTGACTCAGACGTACGTCCGACTATGTTGACACGTCACTAGGAAACCGCCCCCTCGAAATCGAAACCGAAAGTAGGCTTTTAAGGAAGCCGTATTAAAAATATATTCATTGCCTTGCGAGGCACCGTGATACTCTTTTCGGGATTCTCCACGCCAGTGCTCTCATTCACAGCAATAATACGAGAATATCAAAAATTCGTGTCAGTACTCCTTTAAGGGAATGTTAAGGACAACCCCAGTTTTTTTTTTTTTTAATTTCTAATAACCCTCGGGACCAAAAGCATAGGAGGGGAATGGGTTCAAGTAAACAAGACAAAAAAAAAGGAGTCAGATCAAATGCTTAAAAGCATAAGGGCTTCTAAATATGCATTATGAACTTGAGTTTGCAATATCATAAAAAGCTCATCTCAAAGGAGTGATGTGTAGAAAATGCAGTGAGATTATAAACTTAAAGTGAGAAACAGAGGCTTTGATTACAATATATGCTCAAGTTACAAGGTAAGAAGGTTTCACTTACACAATAATAGCTAAAGCTTCTGAATATAATTGGTTGTCATGAATGAATGTGAATTTCGAAAAAAGCTGGTTCCATTTCATGGTCGACCAAGGGATAAATGACTGAAAGTTAGGCACGTATTGTCAAACTTAGCTTATTTGTGCCTCAACATGTTTTGTAAACATTTGCCTAGTACCCACAAACAAGCCTTATAAATGTCTTTTGTTCTGTTACGACACTAAAGGCAAGTAAATTTTTTAGTCAGAATTATGGGTGAGTGCTTGAGAATGTCTGAAATGTCAATATTGTTATCTATACCACTCTGTTCACCGATAAATTTAGGTCAATGCACAACAAAGCTTGCGCCATGTACAGTACACTCTGAATTTGGCGTGGTGATGTAGTCGAGGCAGTATGCATTGGGGAAGTAGAAATTCTCACAGGCCTGTCACTGCAAGAGTGCTCAGCTAATTTTCTTTTTCAGGTTTCTTTCTTCACTGTTCCAGGAAACCAATCATCATCTGAGCACATCTTTTCATTCTCACCATATGCATTGAAATATTGTGTATCTGCATGTGCCCATTCTACTACTTTTCAATGTTCTTTTTTTCCTGCATGAATGGCATGCCATTAATTTTGACTATGCCCTAATGACTAAAATATTTATCATTTCAAAGCTACCATTGAAGACCATCTGTGCAGTCATGAAATATAACCTGATTTGCCATTTTTTTCTGCCTGCCCACCCCTGACACAATGTCCTATGTCAGGCCCTTTGAGGTATTGTGAATAAAAAAAATGAAAATGCAGTTATGCAGCATAATCCCCAAACATGTATCAGGTAGGATGTCAAAACAAGGTCAAGGAAGCATGTATGCAACGCTAGATGCTACACATGTTGATTGTGTTACTATACCTGTGATAATCAAAGAACGGAGCACTAGTCTTGGTCGTTAACTTGTGATAAAAAAGGAGACAGTGAAGAAGGATGATCGGTCTGGGTTATGTTCAGAAGACTGAAATCACCCAGAATTATAACGGGTGTGCGAAGAATGTTTAATGTTATGTCAACCCCCCCTTATGTAATACCCCAAAAGGGGAAAATAAATGATGATGATGATCACGCAGGTAATTGAAAGATATAGGTGTTGTAGAGGTGAGCAGTAACACATGGTATACGATAAATACTCAGTGACTAAGACGTATTTACACGTGCCCTGACAGCCTCCAGATTTGCTTATATAGATAATAAAAAACTAGTGTCATTCGAAATTACCAAAAGGGTGCCACTGCACGCAGTACAATTGCACAGAGAAACAGAAAAATTGGGGGACCCTTAAGCTTCGCCTTTAAGAGTTGAACGCGATAGCGAAATCCGGCCCCTAGTGTGCACTTCAACCACTCAGTGCATACTTATTATTGTGTGTTGTTACACACACACACGCACAGACACAGACACCCGCGCGCGCGACGTATCTATAGTAATGGCAGACGTTTTCGATCTATTTAACAGCACTTTTATATCAACTTCATGAACATTTTGTACAGTGATGTAGTCAAATGGTCCTGTATTATGAACTGCGCGTAGGCGTGACACTTTTTATTTGTAAATGGTCACATTCTGTCGTCCTTCGTGCGTTAACTATCTGGCAGCTGTTCGATTTGTTCTTCTGGAGACCTCTTCCGGCCAAACGCAACAAGCATCGCCTTATCGTCGGTGAAATGGCAACTGCAGTACTTCACTTCTTTAATGGTGTCGTGAGAATGAAATCCTAAAAAAAGTGGATGCAGAGCATCCGACGAGACCGCATATAGACCTTTCCATCGGCACTCTCGCACCGGCGAGCAGGAACCTGTTTCTGTCGTCTGCTAGTTCGCGGGAGAGAGCTCTCCGCGCCACGCCCCCCTCCGTTGGGCTGTTTGTCGCGTCGAGCCGCCCATACGTTTTGCCGTGCTTGCACGGTGCGCGCGCTGTTTCTCGCTCACTAGAGCGATTTAAAATGTCCTTTAAGAACATTCTATCGACAGGGCATCACTGCATTGTTTACGGTTGCAAGTACAACCAGAATAAAAGAAACGCTGCACGTAAACAGCTGTGCAGCAAGCACAACATTGCGCAGGAGTGCGGCTGCACACTCACTGAGGTACTCGTGCCAAAACGCCGCACCGCCCATGTTCCCACGTGGTCTAACGCTAATGTCGCCAACACCCCCTCCACCCCAGTCAGTGCCGTTCTTAGCTTATGGTGCGAATGTGCCAGATTTCTTTTTTCATTCTCTCCCTACTCGATTAGCTTTAACAATGAGAGCTAAACGCGTTTCACGGTAATACCAAAGCAAGGGGTTTTAGTACGGACATTCCTTTTTCTTTTCCTTTTTGTTGCTCTTGTCCTTGCTGCTGTATGCCTCCGGCCTGTGCTGTGCAAACCAGGTGGGCATGTTTTGTTGAACGGCAAACATGACTCAGCACCTTATGTGACGCGGACGCTTCCTTCAAAAAAAAAAAAGTGGAGAGCTCGACGGAAGTCGATGATGAACTAGGCTGCGAGAACGGAGCCGAATGATTGCTTCTTGACCATGAGTGCGATAAATGGGAAACCCGACTAGAACAAAAAAAAAAAAAAATCCTGGTCTCACGCACCGTGGGAGCCAATGTTATGCCAAGATGCCAGCGAATTTTAAGTATTAGCCAACGTTATTCATTAAAGAGAAAGTCAGCACACAATAGCCGACAGTTGAAGGAACTCTAGCCAAGAGTAGCTATCTAGCGCTGGTTTTAACTGAGTAAATGCCGCACATATGTCATGGCTTATACATCATGCCACAACATTTCTACGATGTTATGCACACAGACATACGTGTGGCATTTACTGACTATCACACCTTGTTAAAGTGTACTTGCTTTATTATCAGTGTCCGAACACCGTTGCATTACTTATTGAGTTTTGTCGTTATGTTGAGTAATAAGCATATCGAGCCACGATCATGTCTTGTCATGAACATGATTATAAAATATCACGTCCCTCGAGGTGTACCTTCAGTTTGACACCCATTTCAACCCCCTTAAAGCTTTCATGTTGAGTCATAATCATGTCGTGCCATGACCATATCGTGTCATGAAAATGACTATAACTCATATCACATCTCCTCCTGTGCCTTTCGTTTTACAACCGGTATCGAACCCCTTTTGCGTAATGATGCTCACGTCATTTCATGTAAGCGATGTCATGAACATGATTATATCTTACATCACATCCCTCGAGGTTTACTTTTCCTTTGACACCCATCTTCACCCCCTTCCGTTAATTTTCGCTCTGTCATGCTCATTTCATATTACGTATTTCATGTCATGAGCATGACTGACTCGTATCGCCTCTCTCGATCTATATCTTTCGTTTGGCACCGATCTTGACCCCTTCCCGTTAGTTTTTACTTCGTCATGCTCACGTCATATCATGTATTTCATGTCATGAACGTGACTAACTCGCGTCTCTGGACCTGTATCTTTCATTTGACACCCATCTTGACCTCATCCCTTTACATTTGTTTTTGCAGAGTCATGCTCATGACATGAGCACATCATGTCATGTCATGAACGTGACTACGACCAATATTACATTCTTCGGCATGCACCTTTTGTTTGACACCCATATCGATCCCCTTCCAATAGTATTATGTTCCCAGAGTCATGCTCATGTCATAGCATGACATGACAACATCATGTCATATCATGAACGTGGCTAACTCGCGTCTCTGGACCTGTGTCTTTCGTTTGACACCCATCCTGACCTCCTTCCTTTACATTTGTTTTTGCAGGGTTATGCTCATGACATGAGCACATCATGTCATGTCATGAACGTGACTACGACCAATATTACATTCTTCGACATGCACCTTTTGTTTGACACCCATATCGATCCCCTTCCAATAGTATTATGTTCCTAGAGTCATGCTCATGTCATAGCATGACATGAGAACATCATATCATGTCATGAACGTGACTATGACCAATATCACATCCTTTGAGATTCACCTTTCGTTTGACTCCCATCTCGACCGCCTTCTTACAGTTTCAAGCTTTTGCTTGCATTATATGTCAATAACATGCGTTGCAAAATCAGGTCATTCTTTAATC
Source organism: Hyalomma asiaticum (assembly GCA_013339685.2). Classification (NCBI taxonomy): domain Eukaryota; kingdom Metazoa; phylum Arthropoda; class Arachnida; order Ixodida; family Ixodidae; genus Hyalomma; species Hyalomma asiaticum. The sequence goes on from CM023481.1 coordinate 126,564,180, forward strand.
GTGATTTGGTAATTATCACGGTGCACTCTCATTATCGTAACCAGTCTAACCTACCTTGTGTGACTTACAAACATTAGTTAGCGATTTTCAATCGTTAATTTCTGGACATGCTCACTTTCATAGTTATAGTCATGAGCATGACTTAAAGCCTGGCTATCATGCTGATTATGCCCGACTCATGTCCGCGTTAAATTAAGGGTTCCTTTGATATATCGTGTTACGTGATTAGTCATTTATTTCTCAAGGCATCGTTTCTTGTGATAATTTTCCATAATTTAGGAACCACCCTCTTTTAGGTGACTGAAACATTAAGGTTACTCTAATTGAGACATTAAGGTTCTCGCCTTAATGAGCGGCACCATTGTTAGCAAAAGCAACGGTATTTTTTATTATGAGACGAGTAATCTTACAACAATAGCTCAAACAAAGAAGAGGCGACAATGTTCTCGGTTTCCCAGTTTTTCTGCTACCGACTGGCCCCGCTGATCCCGCGTTTGCCCGCGCAATAACACGCGAAACAATGCCGATGGCAACTGTCCTGCTAATAAGTCAGATCCCACATACTCACAAATGAACCTACCTAACGATTCCTCGATGTTTACAAAGAGCGAAAGCAAAGTCTCGCTGAAACACACACAACGAATGCACGCGCCCGCACTGAGAGCCCGGCGGGCAAACAGCCCAAGATGGCGCCACCGCTAGACGTCGCTAGCGGCACTTCATGGCGGCGCCCAAGAGGGCTCTATTGGAAAGGTCTATAGACCTTATGTTGGTAAACAGTGGTAGGCACCGGCGATATCGGCGTCGCGGCGCGGAGGCCCCGCCCACCGCTCGCCGCGGCCCTGCACGGTCGCGCCGCCGCCGCCGGCGCAGCGTGTGCGAAAGCTGCCTCCGAGCACGGGGCGTCGGAGCGCCGACGGCGTGTTTACAACAGTTTGCGAGGGGCGGCCGTAGGAGATGAAGTTGCAGTAGCTCTGTAAGAAGTATTCAATGAATGTAGAAAAGTATACATCGACGCTCAGCTATGACAAAATGTGAAAAACTGATTAAAACGACCAACAACGTGAAATCCTTGCGCACAAACAAACGTATCGGATTAGTTACTCAAGCGTATGAGCGATATTGGTGATGCTCATCTATGTAAATACCGCTGTGATAACACACGCACACATAAACAATTACGTGCCAAGGACAAGGCTCTCGAATAAACGCTAGCAAGGCGCACGTAACCGCGGCTCGCGGCTTTGCCCATATACGCTCAGTTGCGATCGTGAAGGCGTAAAGTCCAGAAACGACGTGGCGGATTTCAAGCGTACGTGTAGTTCGTTCGAGCACTCTGACAATCGAAAAAATGTAAAGCGCGTCACAACCACTACAGCATTGCCCAATACACTTCTCTTATGCATATGCTATTGCAGACGCAATATCGATTTGCAAAAGCACCGCCGTAATCGGCCTTCCGCTCACGGCTACGTGAATTAAGCTCTTATATATTTATTTCACTTGAGTGAATGAAATTCGTATGACGTATCTGTAACTTCCTCACCTCAATATTACAGGGCGACCTCGATTAATTCTGCACATCGTGCAATGCTAATGTAGTGCGCGCTTGCGGTAAGCGTGATCACTCTGTGTCCACGCTTTGTTTATGCCAAGAAACATGGTGTCGAGCACTGCACTTGCCAAACTTACGACAAGGATATTTCTCTCAAATGAAACAAGCCACACGAACCGCTAAATAATTACACATAAGCTTAGCCGTGACGAAAATGTTTGGCGCATATAACCGATGAGCCGGCATTACAGGTTCGCCCCGCGTTCCTTAAGATAGACATAAGCAGTAAACCGATAAAACCTATCCCACATTTCTTGTTCGTTGCTGCACAACCAACCCACGGCGCAGCTCATCGGCGCACAAGTTTTTCTACATTCCACGGCGGTAAACGGCACCCGCACCAGCGAAACACAGCGGCTGCTACGGTAGGCGCGCCGGCGGATGCCTACCATGCGAAACCAAAACTCCCGACGACAGCGCCACCGCATCTTCGTGACGTAGGCCGGTCATGGCCTCCGAGATGGCGGGCGCGCTTGCCGTCTCGGAGGCCATGATAGTCTAGACATTGCTTGATATGTCTTCCGCTAGATGGACATAGTTGTCCATTTTTGGAGTTGTTATTTTTCGCTCACGGACGATTTTTAGCTCACAAGAGACGCATGGAGACGCCGACACCGACGGCGGTATTTCTGCGGAACGAGTTCTCTAACGCTATCGCGTTAAAATTGCACACCACTATTGCATACTTCCGTGTCAACGACATGTGCAGGCAAGCACATTACAGTGAGCACAATTATTTTCACAAAACATGTGTCAATTGCAAATGGTAACCAATGGTACTGTTATAGACACTTATCTCTCACACTAGAGTATATGGAACTGAAACTCGAGAAAATGAAGAACATTGGCCTCACTCGATTCCTACACAAAAGGATGTCCTTCGATATAAGAATCGACATATGTGGTGGAATGGAACATGCATGCAGGGTCGGTCAACATTATCAATACCTTGCTTAATTAAGTTCATGAATTTTATCAGAACTGTAGCAAGATACAACCTAAGAATATAGCACCTGGCAACAAGGCAGGTGGTCCACTCGGGTCAGTGTTACTCTGTCAGCAAATAAAAAAGACAAGCAAGATCAACATCATGGAACGTTTTCAAAATGATATTGTCAATTTTGGCATCAATTCAATGGAGGAGGATTTTCATGTTCCACTCAAACAAACAAGTAAAAACATAAATTTATGTGCTCACAATACTATTTTTGTAGTTACCACTTCATTTTGCTTACATGAAAAGTTTATAGGGTGAGCTATTTGTAGCCACGTGAACGCATAGCAGCCAGCTGTGCATTCGCATGGCGGCAAGGCATGGGAGAAGTTTGAATGCAGAGCCAACTGCATGGTTTCCTGTCCAGAATTTGCTTATCGTAGAATTTACTTATCCTTTACTGTCGCAAAGACCGCATGTCCAGGGCTGGAAGTGTTGCCGTTGTTTATAAGGCCTCAATTGTTTGCACCGAAATATACTCCCCACCGAAATTGGAATGTGTTGTGCACATGTACACTCTGACAACAGGTAGTCTGTCTTTCGTAATTGTTGTGGTGTATCGTCCCCCAGGTACTTCTGATGAATATATGATGCTGCTTCATTATTTCTTAACTGACAAGTTTAATAATCCCAATGACTTGAATTTGCCACATATTAATTGGGTGAATTATCGGGAGGGTCAATTTGAGCAAAGTGTATGTTGCATTCTCCTGGATGTGACTTTCTCCCTTGATTTCACACAAATTGTAACTGCGCGCCCACGCGAATCCACGAATCGGGAGAATCACTGCTCGATTTGGTTTTCTTTAGTGGGTCTTTCGTTCAATCCAAATATTGGTGTCAAGTAATGGAAGAAATATCTGACCACAAAATGGTGGTTACACACGTAGCTACTACACATGCTCCAGCAAAAAAAAATAAAACTACGTCAGTCCTTGACTTCTCTAAAGCAGATGATACGGCATTATTAGACCATTTAGAGCACAATTATGACGTTTTCACTCAGTTTATTCCTCTGAATACTACATCAGAAAACGATGCTTGGGAGATGTTTAAAAGTACTGTCTTGAAATCGATAGAGAAATCCGCTCCAAAGCGCTTCAAGATGCTCCGGAGCAAAAACTCATCCATTACATGAAAAATAATTCACAAAAAGCGTCTCTTAAAGTGAACAAGGTCTAGAAAACTACTGTCTATGAAAACACGACATTACGTTAGCTCTTTGTCGCAGGAACATAAGTCAGTTCTTTTTGAAATGAAACGCTCGCTAATTTTATGAAAACTTCATCTGGAAAATTTTGTGGGTATTCGGGACCTAAACCCGCCACCCAGTCATTGAAGAACAATAATCTAACTAGTACAGAGAGCTATGAGATGCCTTGCCTTTTTAATGAATATTTGGAATCAGTTTTCATATGCGACGATAGTTCAACTCCCATAGTGCAAAGTCGCAATGAGTAATGCCTACTTGAACCAAGTATAAGGCAAGATGGCAGTCTGGATCTACTTCTCAAACTAGATGTGAAAAATATCCCGGGGCCTGATCAGATCCCCAATGCCTTCTTAGGCGATATGCTGAGTGGTGCTCTGTATTGCTTTCGGACATATTCACAAAATCTCTCAAATCCAGTGACATTCCAACCGATTGGAGGTGTGCCAGGGTGATACCAATCCACAAACAGGGATCCAAGAACAATGTTGCTAATTTCCAACCTATTTCTTTGACAAGTACTTGTTGTAGAATGTTGGAGCACATTTTCACAACTCACCTAATCAAGTTCGTAGAAGAAAATGGTATTTTAGGTAAAAATCAGCATGGGTTTTGGTGAGGATATTCTACGAGTACAATTCTTGCAGAGGTTATGCACGAAATTGGCCAGTGCATTGATGGAAAGGGTCCAAATAGACATAATATTTCTAAATTTCAGCAAGGCATTTGACAAAATATCTCACATAAACCTGCTTCTTCAGTTGTCATGCCTCCTGGTTGAAACTCACTTATTAAAATGGATATAGAGGCATATTTGTCAGATAGAGAGCAAATCATTTCATTAAACAGCGCTTGCAGCACTAGTAAACCGGATCTATCAGGTGCGCTGCGAGGGTCCATGATCGGCCCTTTACTTTTTTCAGTTTACATTAGTAGCATGGGTAACGATTTTTCCTAACAAGTAACTATGAAGAACTACGCAGGCGACAGCATTACTTATGCAAAGATATGCTCCAGCAATGGTCAAGTATAACTTAATAACCATTTAAACGAAATTCATCTCTGGTGCCATAAATGGCAAATGGAATTGAACACATCCAAAACACTTTTCATGCACATGACATATAAAAAGACAAGTTCTCCTTTCCATACAGCATTTAAGGCACTGTGCTAACTGAGGTTAAGAATGTTAAATATCTAGGTGTACACCTTGCACGTGACCTGAACAGGTCTGTACATGACAGAATTTGCAATAAGGCTATGCACAAAATTTGGTCGTTGCGACGAAAACTTCAAGATGCCACGCTGGAGGCTTATAGAATGAGTGTTCTTCCAGCACTGACCAATGCAAGTCACGTATGGGGACCATACACTAAAAAAAGATGCATTAAAACATGAGTGCATATAAAATAAGGTTCATATTTAATTCGTACTCCAGAACCCAGTCAATCAGTGAACATAAAGAAAAAAGCTGGACTAAGGACGGTGAAACAGAAAATGCAACTCTCATATTCTTTCTTCATATATTGAATGGGGACTACAAGGCAAATGTAGGGGATCATATCATGCCACTGAAAACTACCGCCTCTAGAACAAAACATTCAAAACCTATTAAACCGCTTAACTTCAGAACAGGTTCATTCAAACATTCTTTTTTGGTTCAGAGTATTGATGAGTGGAATACCCTGCCACAAAATGTTGCCAAATGTTGTGATTTACATGCCTTCAAAAGAGCTGTGTTAGAACATTTGTAACCGTGCTTAGCGCTTACATATGTTCATTCATTTTTTTTTTTTTTCTTGGCCTGTCTGTTGGTTTAACAGGTTGCATGTACCTGTACTGCCACAATACTATCCAGTGGCCTTGGGTGACGTACCTGCATTGCCATAATACTATCCAGTGACCCTGAATGACGTGTACGGGGTGCACTCTAGCACGCTTCATTATTATTTCTTTTTGTTTTCTTATATTGTGCCTTCTAATTTTGAGTGTTAAACGTCAAACTCTTCAAGCTTCTGCTGTGTTTGTACATGGCAGCAAAATGTAACATACTGTAACTCCCGTCTTGGCATGTGCTAACAGTAAGAATGAATGAATGAATGAATAAATAAACAGTGTTAACTTGAAAAGTCTGAGAGTGGCCATTGAATGCTATCAGTTTTCCTTGCATGGTATGTGTAGCAAACGAAAGATCTTACCTTATACAGTTATGCTCGGATTGACAGCATATATACAGAGAGCTTTGGGTATAGTGTAGCGTATTGTAGCCGAAAGTAATAAAAAACAAATGAAAGAGGGAAAGGAAGAAAAAAAGAAAGTAAAGGCATGCACACACGATTCTTCGTTTGTCCCCATTTTCCCGGTGCCTACCAGGCAAGCGGAGCATGGCGTGTGCGTGCCTCTTTCTTTCTCCCTCTTTCAGCCTTTATTCCTTTCTCTGTCTTCCCTCTCTCTTTGTCTCTATCCCATTTCAGTTCATGCGCTGCTGTCTTCTTTTCTTTTTTTTTCCATGCGCATTTCGCCCTTTTATACTATTTGCATCGTGGGACCATGGAATGATCACTAGCTGCTACACATATCGACTGAATTGGTTGCGATAACACTTTGGTTTTAGCACCAATTGTTTACCGTCTTATTATCATAGTTCTATCCCAGAACGTGTACGCTTATCAAACTGGAAAACCGGCTCTTCGATGGAGATGACAAGAATCGCGGTCGAGAAGCCCGACTGTGCAGAAATCGCTGTTGGCGTGATAGCACGAAATCACGGTAATCACAATCGCGAAGTCATGGTTCATGTATCGTTTTGAATGGTGAAGAAAGTGATAATTATAAGAGCACCTGTATTTGCGGAGACAGAAGAGCCAGAGCGTGACATGCAACCGCTTACAGAAAATATATAATCAGTCAGTAAAAAATTTTAAGAATTAAAAAAAGAAAAGCATCTTTCCTCAGGCAAGTTTCTTTTTTTTTTTTAAATGACATACCAACATACAATATTTTTAGTAATGTCATTGAAAATAGCCATTACTAGCTTTAATGATTTCAAGACTCGGCCTGTCAAAATCCTCCAGTAAAGCAGAACAAGATCCAGATCATGTATATATATATATATATATATATATATAGAAAGCATAGGGGAAGTCATTCCAATTCGTAATTATGATATTGTAATTTTGGGGTAAGTAGAAAGGAATTAAAGTGGTGCTGCCTAACACTCCCAGGATTCCGTATACATAAATACCCAATAAAGTGGACGGGGGGACGACCGCCTTCGTAGCTAAGTGGGTAGAGCATCGGATGCGATATCCGAAGGTCGTGGGTTCAGTTCCCACCGAAGGCAGGTTTGTCTTTTCATCCACTTTAATTCCTTTCTACTTACCCCAAAATTACAATATCATAATTACAAACTGGAATAACTTCCCCTATGCTTTCCTAGACTTCAATGTTTGTTGTTTCATGAACTTGTTTCTAACAAATAAAAGCGAGCCCTTGACTCCCTTCCCTTTCGTTATATATATATATATATATATATATATATATATATATATAAACACACAGCTTAAAACCACGCACCCATGCAGTGCACACGAATTGAAGCAGAGCGCGCACTCTCTTACGCTCAACCCGACGTGCACTTTTGCTCTCAGCCCAAGTATGGTGCTTTTAACGAAGCTGACACAGTTTCATGAGAAAAAAAAACGTTTTTTTTTTTAAATTGAAACTCTTGCGCATGATTGAACTGTTCGCTAGAAAAAAGAAAGAAAGAAAATGTGTGATGAGTTATCGCGCAAAAAAGTATGATTCATTTTTTTTCTATGTTGTCGCCGCTTCAAAATTCGGAGGGTGAGCGAGTGAGTGAAATAATTTTATTTGGTCTACAGTAGACGTGAGCGAAGCATTACGCATAGACAGAGATGGTATTAGAAGCTTAGTATAATGTTAGTAAAGATACACTGCACACAGACCTCCCCTATACAATTAACTAAAGGGTCACAAGTTGCCTCTAAGCCGTGTTTGATTAAGCTGTAAGAAACTATGAAGTTTCTCGATTGATAACTTCTGAACTCAGTAGAAATTGACCTTGGAAACCGGATTGTCATCAGTACATCAAGCAGGGGGACATACACTGCAATGATGCCACTGGAAGCCTCAGCTAAAGGAGATTCACCCTCCTGGAAAACTCATTCTGCGTTATGACTGTCCAAGCATTATTAATAATGTATTCTCAATAATTTCATTCCTTTGATACACCCATTTACATAATCCTACCTCATCCATCCCTTGCTGCACGTAGATCCAGCAAGTATATTGATCTACATGGTGTTACTAAACTAACCAGCTCAATTAAAAGGGCCCTGAATAAGATTTGACCATTTCATACAAATGCATTGAGCCAGTAGCACAAGTCCTCCTGATCATTAGCAGATCAGTATGTGTGCTAGAGTGGACCTTGAAATTTACAAGGTTTTAAAATATGTGAATCTCCATAGACTGAAGCTACTCGACCAAAAGAGTTTTTCAAACACCCCTGTTCATAAGGTATGCCATGCACACACAACGTCGCGCTCATGACAGATTTCATTGGTTGTAGACCCTACCGACATCATCAGAATTTTTTGCCATCGCGGTATAGACGCAGCACATGGTAGCGCAGATTTAACCATAAGTCGGCAGTTTGGGAGAACACTCACTCACCCTAATTTTTCCAGGACCCGCACTCACTCGCACTCACCTCCACTTACATTCACTGGCACTCACTCGCACTTGCACTCACCTCCACTCAAACTCACTGGCACTCGCTCGCACTCGCACTCATCTCCACTCACACTCACCGGCACTCACTCGCACTCGCACTCACGTCTATGAAATAAGTGCGAGTGAGTGCACTCATGAGTGAGTGTGCCGACCTATGTATTTAACGCTCTGAAATAACTGGCACGTGCTGGCTCTTGGAAGCCATGGAAAAACGCCATGCACACAGTGCAGCAGTCGTGGATGGCGCAGCCGGTGCTATTGTGGATGCAACCAATCGACAGAATTAGCAAGGAAATGATTTTGAAAAGAATGGTAATATAGTATACAGCCTGTATCTGCTCTGATACTTGGTAGTTTGCATAATTTATGATGCTGATCATTTGATACTACTGCTGCCTGTTGGATGACAGAATGTCAAAAAAAGCATTTCAGGGAAGGTTGAAGCATGGGTGTGTTGGTATGACATAAAGGAATGAAACAGCGCAAAAAGCATGAGAGAAAGAACAGCGCTGTTGTTTGTGTTCTCCTTTCTCTCGTGCTCTGTGTTTTTGCGCTGTTTCCTTCCAGTATGTCATTTGAGGGACCCTTTAATGTTTAAGATACCTGCTAGCCCCAGTGCTAACCTCATAAATTTAATAAGAGCTTTTAAAAAGTACATGTGCTCATCTCTTCAAAAAATTTTAAGCGGTCCCTTCATGGTAATTTTTTTAAGACTGGATGATATACAGGCGTAGCCAGAGGATGCTTTCCCTCCTGAAGGACACTTTCCTTCCTGAAATAAAGTTCTGGCTATGCCCCTGCTGGATAATGAAAGTAATCCACCTCCATATTTGATGACAGGCACTTGCCTATTATTTACTAGCCCCACTTTGCCAACAAGCATACCCTGTAATATTTTCGAGCATGAGCTATCATCTTGAGTCACTAAAGTTTCTTAAAATCATCTTGCTCTTTGTTCTGGCATAGTGTGGTTTTCATAAATGTTTTTTCTTGCAAAGCTGAACTAGCCTCCTTCCCTGATACAAGTGCACCCAATTTTATATTGTTCTTCAATAGCTAACTGTATTTTCCTTCATTACTCGATTACTCAAAAGCACGTGTGTCATAAGTAGGGCCCCTAAGATTATGCTGTGGAAATTTTGAATTTCTGCAAATCTAGATCAAGGAATCTGCAAAATTCTGTGACAACAGTGAACAGGCATAAGGTAGATGCAACAGTTTATTTAATAAACTGTTTCAGCCTCTAAACATACCTGCATTATTTAAAATCTAAGCGAGCTGTTGTGCCAGAGCTCCAGATAATCCATACGACAGTTTTGGACACACCACCACCATAACAATTGAATGATATCTCTGTGTCAACAGAGTTTATGCGTATTGATAGGTATTTAAGGGTAGTTTAAACTGTTTTGTTAGGATGCATCTCTCATACATAGTCTTGTTCATTTCCAAACATAAAATTTTGCTTGGTGTCATTATTGAGAGGCTCAGCTAACCTTCTGTAACAAAATGTGACATGCAGTAAGAGTACATGCATCACTCTATACAGGCAAAACGATGCAACACACAGCAGCTGCTGTACATCCAGCAAAATTTGCTTCTTCCAAGAGCTAATGACATAAAAATGGAATCTGAAGACTAGGCTTTTTTGGTTCTAGGCAATGTTGCAAGTGAATTGTAATTAGTATAACTGAATTATAATATAGTAGTATGGTGTTTAATAGTGGCAAAACACAATATTTGAAACTTTACTACAGTTAATGTAAACCTATGTAGTTCGCTCTATCGCATTAAGACAGTTTCATCGGGGACAGGTAATATGCTCACTTCCCCACGAAGTGTGTCTTCACGGCAGTGCAGATTATCCTTGAAAAGGCTGTTTTACGGCATAAATAACGCTAGAGCAGTGAAACCACCTTTACAGGCGAGTTTCACGTGCAAATATGTCTTGTTCATTTCGCATACCTTAAAATTTTTGCAATTAACTTTGTCTTGAAGAGAAGTGGAACACTGTAATAGTCATTAAAATGTTCACACAAGCCTAGTATTAATGATCTTCTGCTGGGGAAAATAATACTTAGCACAAATCTGAATATTCGACACTTGCTGGGAATGGCCATACTTGAATGTCCAGGAATGCCCGCATATGCATTTTTCGAATCCATTGCGCTTAGGAAAATATTCTGTTCATATTCAAAGTCTCAGATATTCGCGCATTTTCTAGTTTTGTTACATGTGGACGAAGATAGTTGCGTCGACTCCTTGCATGACTGAAACCTGTGCCAGTGAGTGGGGGAGACAGCATTCCTCCGTTGTTTCCAAAAGTTATACCCTTACTATTTTTTTTTTTTAATTTGCACACAAAATGTGAATTCCTCGATTTTTCACGGAGTCGTGGAAAGCTAGGGTCCTTAGTCATAAGCATCTCCTTTTCAAAAAAAAAAGTTAATAAAATATAGATAGATGCTCATCTCCTTACTTAAGTAGTTCCTTAATAATCATTTTCAGTTCAATGTATTCGATGGCACAAAATCTAGCAAGCCTATTTGTTCTGGAGTACTACTAGAGTCATTAGGTTTCTTGCACATCATTAAAGAAGCCATGCAGCAATTTTTAACTAATCCTGCAAAGAACTGAAGCTTATTGCCTTGCAGATCGCTCGCCACCAACTTTTTTGTAGCACAAAGCTATTATAGGCTCGTTACAGCAGTAAAATTAGTGGGGATGCTGTCTGCCACCACCGGTGTCCATAACTGCTATCACCTGCAGTGAGAAAAAAAAAAAGGTCATGTCTGTATGGATTTGAACCCAGCTTAATACAAGTGGCACCACTACAAGCCCGACAGACTCCAACCATTTGGATGGGCATCTTGCACTCTAAGCAGCGGCTCTGATACGGCAGGAGTGGTTTTTCAAGAGATCGTGCATTACTCAGTCACTGACTGCGTAGTTTCATAGACAAATATGAGGAAAAAGAAAGAGGAGGCAAGAGGAAAGGAGATGGCAATGAAGCGAAAGGTGCAGTAGGCGAAATGAAGGAAAAGGGGAAGGAAGAAGAATAATTGAGAGAACGACAACAGAGAAGAATAAGAACTCGACCAGTAAGATGATGAAGAAAAGTCAGATGAAGAAAAAAATGAAGAAGATGAGGGAGAGGAGAAGCAGGAAGAAATGACTGAAAGAGAAGAATGAGAGCATGCGGCAAAATCTAGCGTACGTTGCCACTGTGCTGCATCCTTTGCACAGGCCCGAGAGTTTTTTTTAGTCAGCCAGGTATGAACAGGGTTATGTCACCACCCAAGCACCATCCCTCTTCTTTCGCCTCAATGGGAGTGCTGGTAGCTACCTGGACGGCGGGATAAGGTGCAAGGAGCCATGTCAGTGGGTGTCACGACCTTGAGCGTTTTTTCTTCTTTTTCTGTGTGAACATATTCATGCACTTCCATTGTGGTGACTGGCAAACCACCATAGCCATAGCCACTGAAGAAAAATGTGCAACCCACTAGAACACGTAACGGCACCCTGTAACCATGCTGCACAGGAAATTTTATTGAGGTAAAACTCTGTCGTAGAAGCATGCTTTGGCAAGTGTGTTAGTCGTTTTCAAAACAATGGTATGCGTAGGTAAGGGCTGTCTTACTGGGCTCAGTACAAGAGAAGTGACCTACTTAGTCACGTGTTTGAAATAGCACTCGTTGAGTTGTCATAGTGCATGTCTGTAGGAGAAATGACACTAACCAAACATCTATTCATCAAGACTGGAAACAATGACATTTTTCGGTGTTCCATGAGACGAAGACATAGACATTTTTCATTTGTTGAACTTCGAAGGATTACTGAGGATGTTTTTTGAACCATGAAATCAGGCAATGCTAAACCAGCCCCAAAATAGATAACTGATTTTCCCAATTGCACAAATTGCTGAAAGAAGAATGCACAATTTCTAGCTGTTTCTATGACACGTGCAATGCTGCACCCGGCTCATGTTCATAAGAGCCTTAACTATTGATTGCCCCATTTTCTGACTATTCCTTGACTACTGATTGTCCGTTGGGTATACTATGTACACCAATGATCTTTTAAATTGCACTTCGTCTAATATCCACCTTGCTGACAATTTCATGAGAATAGTGACATTACTACAGTTATCTGAATGCTCACATTGCCTCTCATCTTAACCAAGCAATACACACCGTCATTTATGTTAAGAATCCTAACTGAATGCTAGATTGTATTTATCATATTTCTTTTTTGTTCCTTCTCCTCTCATATTGCTTATGTATAAAGCTCACAAAAGTACACTTGAATATGCAGCCTCTATATGTAATTTTATGTACAAAGAGCAATTCTAGGAGCAGTTGTTTCTGAAAGAAGCGATCTGCAAGGCATGGTCTGTATGCAGGGTTTTGCTATCAAGGCAACTGTTCTGCAAGATTGTTGCATTTGGAATAATGAATTGGTCACTTCCTTTAGGTGTTCATAAATGTGCACTATAGCATGACTGTGTACTGCCCCACTATTCAACACTGTCTATTACAACAAATAATATAAACTGCCAATCACTCAAAGTTTCCTATGCAGTGGTTTTAGTTATCCTAACATTGCTTGGACTTCCTGCCACCATCTTAATCTCTGCGGAACAAATGCGAACAGTCTGCCACATTAAGGAAGAAGACAACCTAGATGGTTGTTTAAGTAATGGGTATTGTAACTTCATATGGTATATAATAGAAGAGTTGTATGAAGCATGGTTGGGAGATAATGTTATGGGAATGAAGAGGTAGTATGCCATGGATGCACTTGAGTGGTGTTATGCTAGATTTCAGACACATCTAGAAGAAATGTGCTGCAATTTTTACTGCTTCTGGCATGTTAGTAAGGTATGCTTGAAAAGTATTCAGTATATATAGCGGAAGTCCGCAGTGAGTGCATGTCTGGTATGTGGCATCTCTTACTGTGGAGCAGGCTAAAAGTTCAGTCATGTGTCTGAAGTTTCTAAACAAGCAGTTTTCAATAAGAGTTGCCCATGATAACAAAGGCATGAAATAAACTCCTACACGTCACCCTAGTTTTCCACGTAAATTGTTCTCTTCCATCAGTGTTTTCTTGTGAAGCATCCTTTTCTTTATCAGTATTAATTGTATATCATCATGTGTGGTGTCTGGGTTTCTGTTGTTTTGCTAAATCCAAAAACAAAAGGAATTTCTTGGATTAAAATGTCATTTATGTGTAGTGTTCATCCTGTGTGTTCCTTCTTTGTCTTCTTCATCATTTGAAATGCTGATGACACTAACTGCAATCAAAATTGCCCAATTTTCCATCATACTGATTGGTCTAACTCTTGTCTTTGTATTAGTATGCAGGCCATTGATGCAGTAAAAAAAAACAACAGTGGTGCTAGACCTATACGTTGGAGGACTTTAGATGTAACATTAGTCAACAGGGGAATTGTGGCTGTTAATTGGTGACTTTTGCATGCTAGACTTTTTAAGAATTATGTTAAGGTGCCTACAAGAAAGACAAGGACAGATAGAAGCACATAAACAGGTGATCATGGCACAAGTTCCAAAAACAATGTTTATTTCAAAGAACCATGGCATACTTTCCCTTGTGCAAGTGGGCCATTGTAATTTAACATAACTGTTGTTAGAAATTAGCAGCTTGTTTTTTATTCTTTTCAGTGTCCTTATCTTGTATTCACAGCCTCAGTATTTTAAAATGAAACGAGAATCCTAAACTACAATGCCACATTTAAAATTATTCTAGCAAAATGATTTAAAGCAGAGTAAGCAAGATTACAAAGTACCACAAGATGATTATGCGGTACTATGTTGAATGCTTAGGAAAGCCATATTTATTTGTGCCATATCGCTGTTTGCAAGATGGTGTGTGTGAATCACACAAGCAGACTGTGGCACAATAGTCTCATTTGAAATACGTGCTGGTGGAAAAAATTATTTATTTCAAGGTTACTTATTAGGTTAAATTAAATAATTTTTTACCAGCACATATTTCAAATGAAACTGCTGATTATATGTGTGTCAGAGGTATCAAGTGCTACTTTGTTGCATTTCAATGATTGTCAAAGCAGTGAAGTGGTATGATTTTGGCCTTCTCCAGTCCAAACATATGTATGTTGAGTGACTGCATGAATAACAGACAGGGTGCGTGACTCAACAAAGAGAATGTTTTTATTTGGTAGAAAACAGGTCACGGCCACCAGGTCAAATGCAGGCCTATTTATTTAGCTATCTCATCTGGGCTACTTCAGATTTAAGCAGTGTGAGATTAGCAATAGAACCAGTTGTAGCTAAAACCATCAGGAAGCATCTGATGAAGACAGTTACACGAAGTTATAAGCTTCATTTAGTTCAGCACTGCCTTTGACCTTGATGGGAGTGTACCAGTACTCACAAGAAAGGGTTCACCAAAATTTAATAGGATTTCATTGAATTGAAAGATCACATTTAAGAATTTATCCTTTGCACTTGTCCCATGTGAATTGCACATTTCAACATACAGTTATCATTTTTCCTAGCACTTGCATTCTCAAACTGTCCCTCACGTAAAGCTGCCTTTTCTGTTAAGAAGTGTTGATTGTTGAACTGCTGGTTGTTGGAGTCTGATATTACGAGGTCAGTAGGAAAAAACATGTTATGTAAGTTGATCAATGCACTCTTCTACAACTTCCAGTTAGCAATGACTTCTAGTATTATACCTACAGTATTCTAAATTAGTTATGCAGTGCCAAAGTTCTTTGTAAATAAGGGTTGGCTTTTCCAAAGGGAATGAGAGGTTTTTTTTTGTTGCTGCTCTTTGTTTTTTGTCGTCGACAATGATATGCACACACGAAGGAGGGCGTGGTCAGTGAGCCCAGGCTTCAGATTTTTGTATGTTATCATGCCTGGGGATTAGCTAGAGGACTGATGGTGTCTCTTCTTATGGTACAAGGAACAACATATCCCAATTTTATTACTAATGTTAGACTTAGAAACTATTTGGATTTGTTGTGCACAGACTTAAATGAAAATGGAAAGTCCAGTTAACTATACCATAAAGAAAATAATAATAAAAAGAAACAGACTGAACAAAAACACAAGAAATACATAAATAATGATACACACTAGTGGAAGATTGTTGAACATTGGTGTAACAGAAAACCTTAGTGTTAAAAAGAGGTTTAGCTAGATGAAACAGATTACGTAAGACCTTTGTATTAGAAAGTGTTCAAGTCAAGTCAAGTCAGGTTTATTTTGAACACCAAGTCGGAGGTCCTTAGGCGAAAAGATGTCACAGACATCTTGAGAGTGCCCAAGGACCCATTTACAGTAGCAGGCATTTTGAAAAATTAATCACATGAAACACTGTACAAGCATGCTCAGAATTAAACACGACGATATAGAATTCATGTAACACAGTCAAACCCAGATATATCGAACTCGCCAAAAATGTGTATTAGTTCGACATATGGCAAAATTCAATATAGGCCCACTATAGGACTTGATGTCTTAAAGGCACATACCACTCAGAAAAACACTTTATTATAATATAGTGGCTTACTTGCATGCCCTATTTTGGCACAAAAGAGTCCTGCATTTTTTGCAGAGGTGTGCTCACCCGTGCACAGCTGGTCTTAACCACATTTCCTAGGATGGTACCAGCAGTTTTCCCAGCCCCCACGAGAAAAAGCCAACTTGTGGGGGCACTTCTGAGTCGCATGGAGTTTGATATATCAGGTGTCGTTGCTATTTTCGGTCAATGCAACCGTGTACTTTTGCTATATATTCTCAATGTAATTTACCATGATTAGAAATTGTTCGATATACAGAATGACTTGATATGTACAGGTTCGATATAGCCGGTCTCGACTCTACAACCCTTTTTGTGTACAAAATAAATGCTTATAACACACGTGTCACACAGTCCTTGTAAACGCTTGTCAAAGCAAAAAAAAGAAAATTATACAAAGGTATAATATACATCAAAGTAACAAAGGAAAGATGATGGTACTAAAGCGGTTCCTGCATGCTTAAAAGCAGAGTTCACGCGTTTCTTGAATTTGCTTTCAGGCCGTTCGCAGTTAATACAAGTGAAAAATTTGTTCAGTATTTTTAGTATCTGGCACTGAAGAAGACATTCACCGTAACTTATCCGGAAAAAGGAACTGGTATAGGTTGATTGCGGAGAGTGTATCAGGAAGAGCTATCAATTGAATGCTTATAAAGCTTATTTTTCAAGTTGCAACTTATAAATATAACAATGAGTTGCTCTAGTAATATTGTGATTTATAAACAGCTGATGAGTACATAGTTCACCAGGGTTCCCAAAAAAAATTTCCAATTATTCTAAGAACCTTTTTCTGGTATATCTTGAGTGTGTTTAGGTATTGCACAGACATTGTTGGCCATACTAACGCACAATAAGACAAGCGAGGGTAGAAGCAGGTATAATATATAGCCTTTTTAAGCCATAGTGATACCAGATTCGATAACTTTTGCAGGCAGCCTACAGTTCTGCCTAATTCAGAGGCAAGCTTTGATACATGGGCATTCAAGAACGTGCTCTGCTCAAACCAAACACCCAGGAATTTTTGCTTGTGAACCTGCTCTAACGCGGTGCCCTGAAAGGAGAAAGTCAAATTGATACATGGTTTGTTTCTAGAGCTAAATATACTATATTCTGTTTTACCTGCATTTAATGCAAGCTTGTTTTCGTGTAGCCATATTTCCAGACGCCTTAAATAATTGGTTACAGTGCTTTGAAGAATGTTCATTGATTCAGCACTGAAGAAAGTATTCGTATCATCTGCATACATAACTGGTCCTAAGACCAAACCTTGTGGAACACCTTGTTTCAGTTCTGTTTCAGTTGACATTACCTGACTTTAACATATTGTCTCCTAGCAGATAGGTAATTTTTAATGAGTTGAAGAGCAGCACCATGTATTCCGTAGTCTAACATGTTATCTTCTAGAATGTCGTGTTTTATAATATCAAAAGCCTTTCTCAAATCAAGAAACGATCCAACTGTATATAGCCTCCTTTATGTATTATTTAGTATCTCATCTTTATGGTTGATAGGGCTAATTCAGTGGACTTGCGTTTCTGGAATCCATACTGAGCACTGTTTGTTATTTGATACTTTGCAAGAAAGTTCTTTGGTCTACAATTTATGGCAGATTCAAACACCTTGGATATCCCTCGTTATACAGAGATTGGTCTGTCACTTGAAATGTCATTCAGGGCACTGCTCTGTGCACAGGCCATACATGCACAAGGTCAATATCGAAAGGGAAAACACCAGAAGCAAACATGCAATTAATGATATGAGCCATGGGCTCCGAGATGAGATCCACAACATGCATCAGAGGCACAGCGCTTAAGTCATCAGCACCTGTTGTGACATTATTACGTAGTCTATTTATCAAGCTTAATACCTAAAATGGTGTCACTGCATGGGGCTAAACTAATTGTGTTAGGTTGTTTCAATCTATGGGAAATTCTTTCCTGCATGCTGTGCTGAATAGTAGGATAGAATCTGCAAATGTAGGCTGTCAAATTGTACCATGAGCTCACAGGCATGTGCACCAGCTCAAGTAGTCTAAATGGTATGACAAGTATATGGTGGTAGTTTGTTGTATTTGAATGGAGGAGCCAAATCTGCCCCATACCTTACATTAAACTGTGTTTTGACCAAAATGGCCTCTGTGGGAGGTATATGGGAGGAAGAGGAGGGTACATATGCTGCAGCTAACCTTCCCCCAATGGCAAACACTGTACACACCTATGCGTGGGCTGAACACTGATAATGCAGGATCAGCTGATTGCGTGTTCAAATGCAGCTGCAACTGGTATCACATGAGTGACTGCATTTGCAATGATTCAAAGCAGCACTTACCAAACAGAACACCAACACATGTGGGTGTTCACCTATTTTAGAAGATGCTAAGGTCCTTTCATCACACAGATGCAAAGTAACACATGAAGTTATAGAAGCATTTCATATAAAAAGAATGGGAGACGCATGCGTCAGTCAGCCATTGCTATCCATAAACTGACAAAGAGTTTGCGTATTTGCTAAGCATGTGTACCTTTAATTGATACTGAGATTACTGACCAGTTCACTCATTTACGGTTATCACTTGGTTGTTTCATTTGCTTCATTTTCCTGTGTGTTCTTTCAAATAATTTTTTTCAGTTGTGAGACAGTGCTCGTCCTATGTGTTTTTGTGTTCCTTGGTCTCAGTCTTTTGTGCTGCTACAATGCATATGTTCCAACTAGCCCAATTTTCCATGCTATTGCAGAATTGTAGAAATTAATTAGCCTATACACTGGTGATGTGGTAAACTACCAAGTTTGTCGGAAAGAAACTGCTGCGAAATTTCTGTGGGATCAATCTAGATAACACTTTCTAGTAAATTTAATTCGGAGAATGTGATACAAAGTCGTTCATTCTTGACATAAGCTGGTTTACAATGTTTGCTTGATGCATGGAACAGCAGCAAGAAATTTCACAGTCGCTTGATATCGCTGATGTGCGATTGTCTTCAACTGGGCAACCTTCCTCCTGGCATATTTGTACAAGCATAAATGACAGCACGAAGGTGGACTTATTAGAAACTTGTTAATCATTGCACAGTATTGCAAGCTATACCCATCTCTTTAGAGTATTGTGTTGTTCAAGGAATGTAATGTAATGGTCATCAGCAAGTTTAAATGTAAATACCAAACAAACTGCCCTGCCAATGCTTTTTTTTTTGTAGACTATTAATTTATCAACTGTTTCTTTTAGAAAGGTGTCTAATGTTTTCCTTACATGAACTGCATTCCTAAATCTTCTGTCAGTCTTTTTCTGTTTTAGAAATGCTGGCAAGCATTTTAGGGATGTGATTCTAGCAAGATTGGTACATCTACTAGTTTTCCACTAATCGTACATGCGGATCATCATCATATGTCCAGCCTCTTTAACAGTACTTCATTCTGAAGTGAAACACCCCTACAGTCAGTGTGGAGTACTAGCACATAAGAAAATTGTTTTCTGCTTGGCACCTTCGATTCACCCCACGATGGGGGTTGTTAGAAAAATAATAAGGAAAAATTCTGAAAAAATAAAAGTAACAAAAGACCACAGCAAGTTTAGAGCTGTACAAGGTAGATGTCATATCAGAGCATAATAGTACAGAAATGTCACTTAACCATCTGGGTAATTAATGAAAATAGATTAAATGGAGGTAGGTGAACACTGCATTGGATATGAGGCTATGAGCCACAGGTAAGGAAGAGAGAGAAAGAAATCATGCGCTCATGTCCACACTGGATATATTTATATGAGCCGGTCCACCTGAACTTAACTTAATGTTTACCATTGAACCAGGAGTCCACCCCAGTCAACTACAACAGCATCAAACACCAGACAGAAATCAAACAGTGCTATAGACGAAACACAGACACATGTTGTGACTGTTTTTTTAACTCCACATACTTCTTCTTATGGTTCTCTTCCATTTCCTCATAAACAAAGTGCACAGCTTAATGCAGTCATTGTAAGTGAAACCTACTTGTTAGGAAATTTACAAAATGTGACCCAGTCAGTGCTGCCCCAGCTCGACTCGTGATACTGTACCTTTTTGTTGAGCAGAGGGCAGGCAAATCTAAAAAAAGAGCCCTACTCAAAGCACAAACACACGCTGCATGTTTCGGCACCACATTGCAATTGAAGTTTCCTCAGCATAAGCATATACCCAGATATTACATGGGAAGTTAATCATAACAAATGAAATAGTTATACTTTAGAGAAAGCACACATGCAAAATACCCTCTCTTATATAGGTCTATATACTTCTCTTTCTCAGTTGAGGAGACTGTCCTTATGTTCAAGGTGGAAAAAAAAAGTGGTGTAGTATACCATATGCCCATTGCTTGCTACCAGATAGATCTTCACAGCAGCAATTTCTTTATCATGCCCTTTACTGTGCTGAAGGAAGTTTGTACTTCATTCCAGTATATTGGACAACATGGCTGGAGCAGTACAAATACAGTCAAGAGAAAAAGTCTGCGGGATCTGAAACTTTGTAAAAACCTATACTACCGCTTAACCTCACAACATAGCGTCGAATTAAAGAGGTTGTGAAAAGAATGTGGAGATGCCTGAATCTAATTTCCACTGCTTGAATGTGCCTTGGTCAAGCTGATTCCGAAATATTTTGGCAAAACATTCAGTGCACATTTAACAACACCTGTTTGAAACCCCAGCATCTTTTGCGCTCCAAATTATGTGACACTACGGGCCAGCATGGTACTATTGGGTGACGTTTCGGTAAGATATTTTTAAGTGTAAAGGTATAGTGAACTCCCCTTTGCTCCAAAAGAATCAATTTACTGGAAAGCTAGAAACAAAAAAAAAACTTAGAAACTGTGCGGTGCCTCCATTGGGAAGCAAGGCTGCTTCCCAATGCATAGTTTGTTTTCCCATGGCCTCCGAAGGCGCGCCAGTCTCAGAGGCCTGGTGGAGACTAACATGACGTCAGCTGCTGAGTTCAGGGGAACGCGTGCAGGGAAACCGAAGCCGTGTTTTTTATCGCTCTAAATCAACCCGCACAATGCAATGGAACAATGCATATTGTTGATTAGAGGGTCAGGATCCCAAATACACACTTAGTACAAAATTTTCAGACAACGTTTCACGGCCCCTTTAAACGCTTCAGTGGGTAGTGGTTATTGTGACACACAGGCTGTAACATTTACTTCGAGGCTATTTTCAGAGGCTAAGTGGTAATACAGGTTTTTCCCAAGTTTCAAATCACGCAAACTTTTGCTGTTGGCTGTACTTGTACTGCTCCAGCCATGTTGTCCACTATACTGGATTGAAGTACAAACTTCCTTCAGCACAGTAAACGGCATAATAAAGCAATTGCTGCTCTTTGCTGTACGCTTGCACCCAGCCCTCATAAATACGTAGAGAAAAACAAGGCATAAACATTGTTTTAATTTCAGAGAAGACAAAAACATTGTATCGCTGTTTGAGCCTGATAGTTATTGTGTAATTCATTCACAATATATATGAAGAACAGCAGGTTTTCTTCATACATATAGTGACTGAATTACAAGATATATTGTTCCACAATCTATTTCAGCAAGAGAGCAAGAGCATAGATGCATTACTGATTTGTGCAACATGGTAAAGCAATAATAGAATAACAAGCATTGAAGACAGGCTGGTTACAGCTCACTTTGTAGCTGGTCTTCACGCATGCATCCTTTCCTTACACTTATGCTGTACCAATAATTTAATGCCGGACAAGGTACCTCAGCATAAAAGGCTCTAAGAAATATGAATATTGCAAACGAGAAGTCGGTACATTAGTGTTTATGAAAAGTACAGGTGGTTTGGGATACGGTTGTATCTGATTACCCAGTTAATAGCAGCTGGGCTTCCAGAAATAATTGGAAATGCCAATTCCTTCAGCCCAGTGACCTACAGGAACCCTCTGTACATGAGGACGGCATCAATACATCAATCTGTGATGACATACAATCACGTGCCATTTTTGAAATGACAATGCACCTTCTGCTCCTACCTCGAACAATGTGAAGCATAATAAAATTAAACCACGTTTATCACCAACACTTCAATGAATGCAACAATCTAGCTTTCAGGTAGTCTTCAGGAGCTATTGCCTCCATATGTCCAGTACTCTCATGGAAAGCACACAGAGCACCAAGTGGAAATGGACAAAGCCTACAACTCTGACATTCTTCAGTTACTTAATATCAGGAGGCCAACATGTGAAGTACGAAATCAAATGTACTTCCAAAATGAACTTTTGTTTGTGCAAAAAGAGCTGCATGTGTAGATATCAGCCATCTGGTTTTGTTTGTCTTTTTATCCTTTATGCACCCCTGAGATTATAGCTCGGTTTCCTATCCTCATCACACCGCAGTAAGAAGCTGTTATCTTCACAGGGATATGCCGGGCAGTGGTAGGTGGAGTCAATGGTACTAGACTAAGGCAGTTGGGAAAGTGCATGGGATTAGCATGGCGCTTCGCTGTGATCCAAAAAGTGAGGGTGGTGCTGACAAGGCGTGACCTGTTCACGTGACTTATGCTTCGCTTATCACCTACTGTCACCTGCATTCCATTGCCATAATTGGGGCAGCTTTTATTAGCAGCAAAGCTGTTTTAGGTCCTTCCAGTTTGCCGTGACCTGAAAACTCAGCACATTGGCTATGCGCCACAGGAGTAGTGAAACAAAGCCTCATTGTGCCCCCTGGTTAAACTCACACAATTCTCGCATCTAGTCAACATTTCATGCCAACCAGATCAAAACACCTCAGCTGCAACATACTTCACAATTCCTTCATGCTTACATTGCAAGAACACTAGCTGGGTTCAAATGGGAATCGAACACAGGCAGCCTGCATAGCAGGCAGGTGTTCTACCAAAGAGCCACACCAGCGGCTGTAACAGCTTCGTAAAAAAACCCCTATATATGGTGAATAGCAAAGCATATTTCCACCTGCGTCCACCGAGTTCGGGCTCATGTTGTGCGCATGAAACCTTACATTGCGCATTTGTAGCTTTTGCTTCTTTCGTCATTTTAGTTTGTGTGTGTGTGTGTGTATGTTTCTTTTTGCATTTACCTTCATGAGCTTGCTTTGTTGCATGACTCTCCCAGCGTCAAGCTTGCTTTTGTTCGCTCTCTTTATATTTGTCTTCTTTTTTTTTTCGTATGACTGTTTCGTGGCATCGGGGCAATGCTGGTTTTTTGGGTTTTTTTTTTTTTTTTCGCAAGGGGCGATAATGCCACCTGCGTGTAGTGGGTCGAAGACTAGACTGGCGCTAACCGAAGAGAAAAAAGAAGACCGCGCGCTTCTTCCCCGCTTGAGAGCCAGCCCCGACGGACGCCTTTTTGCCGAAGCTAGCCCCCAGCTACCAGTAAAACCCTACAGCGTCCCTGAAGGCTCATGACAATATACATGTTTGCTACGGCACAGCAAGGAAATGGGAAAGAGAAGTGAGGCTGAGGAGGAGGGAAAGAAGGGGGGCAGAGGGTAAAGCATAGTGTAGCCTTGTATAGTATAGTATAGTATAGTATAGTATAGTATGTGACTGAATGAGCTTATTCACGAAGATCCACATCTAATGACTGTGGTTAAGGAACACTCCCACAGTGCCACAGAGCATCACCTTCACCCGATCGTAAAGATTCAAAGTTAAGAAGAAACCAGTACATAATACACCCGATGGGAAAGGTTCAAAGTTAAGAAGAAACAAGTACATGTTTTTTTTTTTTTGCTAATACATATTATGGCAGCTTAACATAACTACTTTTGCTACATAATAAATTAAGTTCCTCTTGCAAATAAAGAGAACAAAAGGCCATTATTGGACACTAGCTCATTCTGTTGGTGGCATTCCATCAAGCCAGATGTCTCGGTCCCGGTCTCCTCTTAGTGTTTTCCTGTAGTTTCCTGTTGATGTGCAGGTTGGCCCTCCTCCTAATGTGACCGCCAAAGCAGGCCCAGAATAGAATTGTCCTTGCAACACCAGTGGTAACTCTCCCAAACACATGCACCTCTATGTTCATTTGAGAAAACATAAAAGTCCAAAACCTATTCTGATATTTAGAAATACGAAAGGGACAAACACTATCAGTTACACCAAGCTGTGTTACTCATTTAAAATTTTCTACTCATTAATCATGAACAGGTATGGATTTATAGCAAGAACAGGCCATCTGCCAGCATGCGCTGTCAAATGCCTGTCATGTATTGCGGGGTGGTCCCACGTGACCTTGCCACAAATCAATGCTAGCAACGGAAGGGGAAGGGCGGCACATCCTGAAATGAGTTTCCTTGCTACTGTAGGATGGTGCAAGCTGTGTGGGAGTGCACTACTTCTTTTTTAAAACTGAATAAAAGATGGCAGGAGGTGTTCGTGCCACAAAAAGGAGGTGAAGACAGGCTGCCGGTATTACGCTGATCTTGAAGCACACATAGGCTTTGCTTAGAAATTCACTAACAAGCTACACAAGAAGATTTTCCAGACTACACAATAGACTTTCCAGCAAAAGTAGCGTTTCTCCCCTTTGTTTTCTTGGAGCTCTCCGTTTACGGCTTCTCCTCTGTGTGCACTGCTGATCGCAATTGGGCCTCATTAGAATTAAATTTCTTGGCAGTGATTGCGTTCCTTCTACAGCTCGTGTAGAGGGTGCAATCATAACAAAGAAGTTAGACCCATATCAAGCCAAATAGCGATTGAAAGTGACTGTGCAACACCGGTACTAAGCTCTGTAGACATCAGCAGTTTCATGCCAGAATACAGCGTTCTTGCGCACAGGATGCAGCACATTAACAGCATAAGCTGGCGTTTGCTGTATGCTATCTCATTCTTCTTTTTCAGCCTTATTCTATTCTTGCTTGTTCCACCCTCTTCTTCCTCTTCCATCGTCTGCTTTTTCTGCCTCCTCTTTTTTCATTGTCATCTTTTTCCACATCCTCGGAGACATAACCACAGATGGTGGGTGACGGTATATCACGTCTAGAGACTCCACTCCTGCCTCCTCAGTTGCCAAGCCATGTGGTGAGAGTCAGGGATGGGTGCCACTACCCCTCCTACCATGTCAGAGTGGTTGGCTGAGAATGCAAGTCGCCCAACCAACTGGCGAGTTCAAATCCGCAAAGACACAATGTTTTTCTTTTTTTTCTTCATTGAAGCTGATAGCGGTTACGGACACCAGAGCACACCCTCGGCACCAATATTGGCCACTGTACCGAGCCCGTAAGAGCTTACGCTGTAAATACGCCACGCGTGGGCAGGAGAACCAGTAGGATGCAAGGCACAAACGCCTACGTACTACGTACGTGTCGCGGATGAAGCCAAACAACCTTTCATGTAGAATTTCGATCTTGCAGCTTTGTTAGGCTTGAATGTACAGTGTGACATGCATGGGCACTTTCGATCTAACTTATCACTCGCGATTGGCTCTATTCTGCAACTTGCGTGAATAAGCCCAATGCAATCATAAAACACAGGCACAAGGGCTCGATCGCAATCGAAATTACATTGTGTGACGCCTGCATTGCTTAATCGAGAATGAACAGTGGCTTCGCTGACGACTCTTCGACGAATACGTGCAAAACCATCCAGAAGCGGGTTGTCGAACCATGGCAAAAAGTGGAAAAAATACTTTTCTTGAAACACACACAGTAAAACACGAGCAGATTATCACAAAGCCACCACCGCACACACCACACCAATATCAATCAACAATCAGGTTCACAAAGAACACCGAAACACGTTGATGAGAGAATGCGCAAATTCAGGCGAAGTTCAGTAGCGGCTCCTAACGCCATTCAGCGATTCCCTACTCAATCAACCATACAGGCACAGACAAGAGACAAACGCAGTGAGCGGCCACCACGCAACCACCACAAAGCTGCTCCATCACAAGATACGTAAAAAATATGTAAAGGCGATCACACACAAGCAATACATGGCAGTACACATGCAAACCACGCAATACGACGTCTTCATTCAAAAAAACACAAGCAAACGCGTCATAGGTTGGCTGGCCCACCTTATAAAATTTCAAGAAAAAGCTGCAATCCGCCACCAAGCCAAGTTGGGTGAAAATAGTTTGTCTGTTATGACCCGGTTATTTCCACCTGGTGGCAGCAGAGTCGGCCCTTTGCATCGTGAAGAGAAGAAAATAACTTTGCGCTATGGATGTAGCCGCATAGGAAGTTTTCGTGTATTCTTCTACGAAGTCGCCATGTTCGCGAAGTATGATCCCCGTGTTCAGCGTCAAGCTCTCAATGAAAGGTTCGTGTATCGTGCTTACAAGTGCCTACTACAGGGCCTCCGAAACGGATGCCGCCGGCATCTAACCAAAAGCCCACACTTACGGAGCCGCAAATGATGTATGTGTGTCTGTGCATGGAATACGGTTAGTTTGTTTTGTGACAGAACACGGCAACACGCATCTAACCGAAAGCTAACATCTTAAAAGCTTAAAAGCGAACAATGACGTCTGTGTGTGCGTGCGTGTATGCTTACATGATGTGGAATAGCTTGTTTTGTGAACGTCGATAGCACGTATCGTCCATCGTGGAATCTGTGGTGTGGATATGTAACAACTAGCATCACAAATTTATAAGGAGCTGCAGTCACCTGTGTTGAAACATACATGTTGCGTCACTACACTGTGAAGACATGGATGTTGTGTATTTTACTAATGGTATTAGATTATTGCGAGTCTGTCCGAAGAAGCTAAATAATACATTGCAGTGGCCGAATGCCATGCATGAAATGCATTTTTGGTGTATAGTCTTATAACAAGTTAGTAACGCAGTGATGCACTTCGAGCTGTAATATAGACCGTTTTCCTGCTATGCCCTTTTTCTGCTAGAACAGAATTATTTGTAAAACAAAGAAACAGCCAATAAAGGGCTCTAAGATAAAACTGAAGTACTATTTCCAAACAGACTGTATATTTGGCGATACTATTATGCTTGTTTTTACTGCCATAAAAGGATTCTGTGTCAACGAGCTGAAATACTAAAGGGGCTCACTATGTTTCTGTGACATGTACTCATTGTCTCATGGTTCAGAAACAGCTTTCCATCCTGTTACATCTCAGGAGTCCCTTGAAGTTTAGAATGTTTTCTTGCTGTGGCATTTCTTCGATCAAATGCACTTGATGGAATTGAACATTTGTGTGATGGTCACGGCTATAGAATAAACTGCTGTATTGGCCTCAAGGCATGGGGCAAGAATTCTTCAGAAGGCAAAACAGCGCTTGTTCGAGTGGCTCGTGAAATCACACTGGGGGGCACAGTGCCAACACACACTCTGTCGTGCGAGTCAGTTTGCACAGAAAGAGAAACGCACGCTTCACGTTTTCTGCAGAAGCTTGCCGGTTCAACCTGCCAAGGCTAACTGGTGCCGATTCATCATTATTGGTATGTTGCTTGTGCGACTGTGGTGGCTGCAAATTATTTATTAGACGAACGAAAAAGGTTGTTGCTGACACAGCAATTACCTGCACAGTACGTTTTCTGGAATGCAAAATTTATAATTATTCGATAACTCTAGCTCGAGTGGTTAGGTCATTGCCAGAACTATTGGCACAGTGTCATTCCTTGTCTTTTCACCGTGTTGTTTGCTTATTGTTCAAGGTATATTGGACTCGTGGCAAAGGGCGGTGAGAGGATGCACCATCTCATTTTCCTCCATGTGGCAAGCAGCGAGCATATTTGTGTCGTTCACCACCCAAGTACCTATCTGTCTTTGCACACTCTCTGCACTTCACACCAGGTCCAGTGGGCTGTCTCTTTTCTCTTCTCTTTTTTTTTGAGAACAGGAGACAGGTAGCCGAGACAGTGTGGAAATATTGACGGCACGGCACCCAGTAACAAAACAGACCACTTGGGTTTGTCAAGAGGGACTTCACCACCAAGATCACCTTCATTGCATCTCCATTTTACTGTTTGAGAAATGCTTCAAGCAAACGTAGGCATGGGGCATGAGCTCTCGACCTTTCTTTGGTATTGTACAAGCCCACGCCTCCAATTTCATCGGGCTACTGGGAACATCGAAAGTAATCAGCTTCACTTTGCCGGATGCACCACTGTTGTAGTTTGGCAAGTTTGACACAACACATTTCTGTCCCATCCTAAAAAGGCACCGATGGAAATCCTAGAGAGCGTAAGCCTTTGCTGCAACACGAAAAGTGCACACGAAAAGTGCACTGCAACACGAAAAGTCTGAGAACCCACCCCCCTATTATATGTTGTGGAAGCCCGTGAGAGTTCTTAAGTCAACAGATCACAAAGAATACAAAGCAGTTTGCACTCCTTTTCTTCCTAAGGCCATTTACCCATGCCTGTTCACAACATGCCAGCGAGGGACTTACAGGGGCAGGTGTCATCTGCACTGGAGTCCCTACATGCAGCTCATTGCAAGTGCTGTATGGCATATAATGAAGTCAGCATTTATTACAATATACAGCCAAAACGCCCACAGACTTTACTTATTGATGCTACAGACAGAAAACAGAAAATCTGCAATATATGGGACGGTATAGCAATTTTTATGCATTGCACTCATAGGATGACATGGAAACGCTGGCCACTTGCTGGAAGTTTCATCTGTCGTGATGCGGAGAAAACTCAATTTCATCCTTGGCAAACCGTTTCATGAACGGGCCATGGTGGGCACACTTGCGGCCTAGCAGATTCCTCTTCTCAAATGCTGCCTTCTCTGTACCTCGAGGATATACCATGTCTCCACCTACATTGTGACTTAGCTCGTAGGTTTTCTCATCCGCTGCAACCAAGCTGCTCTGTGCAACTGGCAAGTGCTGAACTTTTTCCTGCGCATCTTGCACATTTTGGCGACCTTGTCTAGAGAACAGACCTTTGAGAGGTTGTTAGGGGCACAAAAAGAACATTCACATTGAATTTCGATGCTTCTTTTTTGATGTTGCATGACAGCCTTTGTGGGTAAGCAACGCGTGCGCTCTCTTGATGTTTTTCCCCTTTCTTTGTCCTGGCAAAGGTTTTACTGCCTGAAGTAACTTGCATGCAGAGGTAATCACCAATGGTGGGTATCGTGAAACTGATAGGTGTGCATTTTCAGAGGAAAAACCCCACTGCACAATGTCAACCGAATTTCTTTAATGAGCCACTGGGACAAGTTATGGCAGCATTGTAAGGAAACTCCCAGGCCTTCGCAAAGAACACAGCACAGTGACAGCATAAACTTTGCTGCGTGTGCTCTCATTATTCTCTTTCGGTCTTCTTCCATTCCCGCTTCTCCTCCCCTATCTTGTTCTTCCTGTTACATTGAGACTTCTTTTTCAAGTTCCTTTTCTTCTCATTTGTCATCTGCATCCTCTCCTTCCTCTTCTGTGTTTCCTCCCCCTTCCCCAATTTTCCTCGTCTTTGTCGATGGAACCACAGCCGACGGCTGACAACATCTAAGGCCCTGAGTTGGGGATGAATGCTACTACTCCTGTTGGGCTGGGTTCAAATGTGCACAGGTGTGGAGAGAGAGAGAGATAAACATTATTGAAAGATTGCTAGTTTTCCTTAAGGCGAGACAGGGGCATGGAGTTTTTCTCATTGTGAGTGATAGCGGTTTCGCACACCTGCTCCAGACACAATTGTCATCTATTTTGAGCACTGTAACAAGCCTATAACGGTTTACATTGTAAATGTTATAGGAGGTGCTCAGAACTTTCCAAGGAATATGTGAAAGGCAAATGCCTAGTTGGACCTTCCGTTGATCTGCTTCTAGGGCTGCTGCTGCAGTTTCACCCATAGCTGCTTTGTCACAACAGCGGTGGTGACGAATGGCATTTTGAGCTCCTTAAGGTTCTTCTGCGGTGGTTGTGCCTTCTCGGTCTTCCTCGCTTGCAACTATATAGAGCCTTGTTTATCTTCACCTATGGTGATGTGGCATGAGATTTTGCAGCAAGACACGGTCAACTTTGTTGTAATATGAAGGCAACAGAGCTGACCGCACCAGCAAGATCTACTTAATCAGCTTTACAGTTAAGTGAGATGCACTCCACCTGTACAATGCTCACACATGCTCTGGTATTTCATACTGCACAACACAGCCTTGAAGTATAGTAATATAAGGCTTTCACCATAATATTTTGTAAGCTTATTTTCTGCTGTTGGCGACAGTACATGAGCATGTCTTGCATGAGGTACTAAGACTTGAATCTTGGAAATTATGAAAACTGCTTGATGTGAGAGCATACACTGCATCTCATAATGTGTAGGAGTTCCTGTCATGTTCAACTGCAAACTAGCACAGCCACTGTCACAAGTGACAAACTGAAAATATATATATATATAAATGGCAAGTTGTAAAAAAAGAATGATATGTTTTCTTGCCTGTACAAATTGTCAGTTATCAGTGATACGTCAGTTATGTTAGATTTGCTTGATCGCTGGATGGTATGAGGTTAGAATGCTTGTGGCGTGTATATATTCTTGGGTTATAACCTTGAATAAAGTAGTCGGAAGTGCCACTTTTCCTGTTGTTATGTTCTTGTTTTATATCAATTAGGCCAACAGTCTTGTGAACGACAAATGTAACAGTTGGGGCATCACTGCTCAGCTGCTGTTTGCAACTCCGTAATGAACAAACTGTGCAAGACCCTTCTGCGTCACATAATATTAGCATTTAAACGTTATATTGCAATCCTTTCCTATAATTTAGTAAGCTGGTAAATAGGCCTTGGGATGTCATCAATAAAGATACAACACCAAGAGTCCCACGACTGACATGCATATTGTAATGCACAGATTTTTTAACACACTTGTTTAACATATACATTTTTTCCACCAGTATGATTGCAGAACAGCATGCACTGCCGAGACGCACCATTTCCGCCATGCATCGTAAGTGCATTGCATTGTACTTTAGTTGGCACACGTTTATGCGTTAATGCACACTTGATTTTCCTTTATAAATTTTAATAGCGAGTTTGATGTACATGTGCTGTTCTCACAGTCTCTTTCCTGGCTGAACGTTTAATTGTTTGCAGTACGTATTACATAAAAATAAAACTACACAGTGTGCAAATGTACGCACTTCATTTGCAGAAATTGGTTTCATATGACATGACAAAGTTACATGGTGCTTTACTTTCATCAGAAGTTATGATCAAAAATAGTGTGATTCTATAAAGTTATGTATTTGAAGAAGCAAAATTTATGTATACAGTGAAAGCATTCTCAAGTATATCAGCAAGCTGTTTCTATTTAGTTTGGCATGGCTTCACACCTGAATATGCCCCTCCACACCTGAATGGTTATTGAAGACTGGTCCACACCCAAGGGGAAACCAACTCACAGAAAGGGCTCAAACAAGGCAACTTTCCTGCATGATTTTGATTAGCTGTGATCTTTCACATTTTCTCCTATATAAGAACCTTGTAGGCTATTTACCTACTTTCAACTGCTGTATGTTTCTTTTTAAGTGATGTGCCACATATAATGAACATCAAAAACAAAAGAAATGAAGTACACTGTGAGCAAGTGCTGTGATTTCTGCCTTTCCAGTATATACATGCACAAGTAATTTATTTGAAGTGTTGTTATATGCCACGAAGGTTGTACAATTAATCGTCACCACATAAAATGAAAACAGGGGCAGTAAAGATACAAATCCTATAAATATATGTATATAAATATATGTGGAAGAAGAAAAATGTAGCCCACGACATAAGAAAATACAAAGCTCCTATTAATAATACTTGTTGCGCATCGTTTCGAAAGTAATATATGATACGTTATAAAAGCGCATATTAATACACCAAAAACGGTCTGAGTTACCGGTCGCATGTTCAGTTCAACAAAGACGTGCCCGAAGTACTTCTGTTTAATTAGCGCGCCCCGTATCCATGCAAACTGCATGCATTAAGAGATCAGAAAGTTCTGGCGACATACGAAGGTCACGACTTCTTAAGAATAAAGCACCTTGTACGTTCGTATGTCGCACTCACGACCTTCCACATATATCGCGCTGCTAGAACGCGAGTTCGATTTCCGGCCACGGCGGCCTCATTTCGATGAGGACGAAAAGCAAAAGCATCCGCGGAATGGGCGCACAA
Organism: Hyalomma asiaticum; assembly: GCA_013339685.2. Taxonomy (NCBI): domain Eukaryota; kingdom Metazoa; phylum Arthropoda; class Arachnida; order Ixodida; family Ixodidae; genus Hyalomma; species Hyalomma asiaticum. The sequence continues at coordinate 126,596,390 of CM023481.1, forward strand.
AAATACAGCCCGCCATCGCATGCCTCGCGAACACATCGTGCTCAATCATTATATATGATCGTAGGCTCATAGCATTTACAACCCGCAATGCACGTGTGAGCGCACGCAAGAAAAACTACGTGCAGTGACAACACCTTGGCTGTGCGGCAACTACAGGTGATCTCAAAATGAAGGGAAAAAAGAATGCTTGTGTATGCAAGGCAAGTCGCGCACATTCGATGGCGTCGAGTCAACTCGAGTACATCAACGTGCGGAAACTTTCTCTGCGCACGGAAGAAAATGCGTTTGTGTGTTGTAGTACTACGTCGAAAAGAAAGGTCGATCGATCACAACCAAACTAAGCATAACCCACTGCTGTCACGAATCAATAAAAACATACAAGTCAGGAATGCCGAAGCACGAAGGTTTATTATTCTTTTTCTGTACGCGTCGCTATTATTAGTACTACGTACCAGGTTCGGTAATCCACGGCGCCGATCATTTATAAAACACATACTCAACCGCCATGGCCAAAATAAACATCCGATCGCGGCGATCTGAGCGACTAAATTCCAACATGTTGGTCGCTCGTCGCGGTCCGCTGCAACGAGCGCAATCGCGATTTTCTTGAACTTTTTGTCGCGCTGTCCGCATGCTTTCGTAGAAGACGTTTAAGTACAAAATGCGCATCTGCTTGTCTAAGTTTGCTCCTTCTGCTGTCGACGTTATTGCTCTGTATCAGCGGAGTATGCTGGTTTCGACTCCTCCTAGGTAGCGGCTTCGATTTCCAGTAACTTCAGGATCGTACGTTCCAAACGACGCTCTCATCGTTTTAAAGCGGAGCTGTGCCAATTTGTCACTGCCTCAGGGATACCCATTCCCCACGCGCGCACGCACACCACCGTGTTTTAGGAAAGTCACGGGTGCGCGTCCCAGCGTTAATGAAATTAAATGCCCCAATGCAAGATCCACTTAAATACCAAAACGCATCTTTCTATCTCTCTCTACAACGGATCTACGGCCACTCAAAATGCCCCCTCCCCCCATTTTCCCAAAGTTGGCAAGGTGACAGGTTTGAGTCGAGCCATTTATCAAATTAATCATGTAAATGTAAAATTTAATTCAATCTGAAATGACATCTCTATGTCGCCATGCATATCAAAGCGGAACTAAGATCACTCAAAACAGCACTTCCTGATATTTGGGAAAGGTAGTGGGTTCGAGCTGGACTAGTTATGACATTATACGTATAGGGTGTACTTGAACCCGAAATGGCGCTTTTCTAGTGCCATCACAGCGGAGCTACGGCCAATTTTAAGGCCCACCAAAGTGTGATGAGCCTTTGAATTAGTTGGTTATCATTGCCGGGGTAACTAAACATTTTTAAGATCAACATGATACCCTCAATCATAGACAACTGCCAAGTAGACAATTTCCACTCTTTCCAGTGTTTTGTAATGGTGTTATATATATATTTTTTTGCAACTTTTACCCATGGACGAGGACTGCGGGTACACACTACACGTCTTAAGACTTATGGGCAGTTGGCACGAATTAATTAGTACACATGATGAAGGGCACTGAAATAACAAGTGTAGGGGAGAAACACACAGACACACAGCATCCCAGTGTGTCTCTGTGTTCCTCCCTTACTTCTGTTGCTTCAGTGCTCTGCAATCATATGTACCACTACACAATTTCATTATCATTAATCCTGAATTAATCCATGTCATGTTATTGACATCATGTCCTATCAATCATGTTACTCAAACATTCATATTGTTCAATGTCAATTTTTGTACAATTTTTGTACATACTCGTCAAATGTACATGACCAGCTTTCAATTTTTTTTCCCAGCTTCACAATAGGCCAACTTTCCAAGGACACACTTATGGCTACTGACAGAAAAATATTTTTAAAAGATTAAATTTTGCTGTAAGCAGTTTAAATTGATGTTCCCTACATATTAGGCACAGTACCTAGCGGATTTCACATAAGTAAAGAGGTGGCATTTCTGTATGCTACAGTCATCAACAAAATATTCATGCCCCGAAATGTGCTTTATACACACGCTACCTTTGAGAAGCTGCAATCTTCGACCAAGCACATTAGTTCACTCCTTTCTCTCAGCACTTTCAATGAATGTGGTGAACTATTTTCATTGTTGATTTACAAGATCCTGCCTTGACCTTTCACACAGCAGTAGATTTTCATCTGTTAATGAGATAGGCAGCACCAATATAGATTGCTGTCAATGGACCACTGTTGGGGTCAGATTCAAGTTGAACATGTCCTGCCAAGGTCAATAGTGTACTCTTGCAGAGATGATTAAGCTGGAAAAGGAAGTGTACACCCTGAATATAACATTTTTGCACAGTATCTTTGTCATTGTAATGGAAAAAGCTTTAATGTTGGCACGGATTCTACCACAACAGCAATGACCAAGACGGCGAGCATGACGCAAATTGTGTGCTTGCACAACAAAGATGTTATGAAAGCACTAGTGTTAAATTTTATTACATTAAATTATTAGGGATAATGTAAGCATGGCCAAAATAACTGGACAGTGATGACCTGTTACTATATGAGGGCTGCACCTCGTTAAGGTGCAAAAAGGTGCAGTTCCCGCACAAGCTTATATAGTATTAAAGCATGTCACTTCCAAATATCTCTTTCCATATTCTGACCACTGAAGGCCTATGGAACTACAGCCTCCTTTACATATATATTAAATGCCAATTAGGCATATGCCAACTTCTTTTGGTTTTGCTGAGGTTGTACCTCTGTTACCAACTAAGTGTACACTGTGGGTTTCTGCCTATCCGTGCTGCATAGGCAGAAAATCATGGGTAGCTCTCATTTGTAATGTCCTGCCTGGTAGTTTGTTTGTGGTCAGTGTCCTCTAACAACTCAAAACAAGCCTGTCATCACCTAACATGATAATTATCATTCCTAAAATTCTAACAAAGCACTGTTTTACCTCTCCTTGGAGAGCTATTCGTGGCTAAGGGGTCGTCTATAAGCCAAAGGCGTGCTTATTATGGTGTGATGCGACCACTACCACTTGCAAAATTCTAACCAAGTGGTGTTTTAGAATGCTTTTGAGAGCTACATGTGATTCACAGGTTGTTTCTTAACGCAAAACATGTTTGCAGTTGTACGGTTTGACTACTGACACTCCTAAAGTTCCAAGTAAGCGCCCTATATTAGCATGTTTTTGCGGGCTATTTGTAGCCGAGGGGTCTTTTATTTCAGAAGCTGTCTGACCACCAATATGTATACCACTGCTGCATCTGCACGTGCGTGTGTACTTTAATTGTATACAGAATAGTGCGCAGTTCAGGAATAACTAACGGCTCCAAAATGCAGGTTTCAACCGCGGCAAGTACTCGTGACCGTCACTTTGCGGATAATCTACCTGGCAGGACATCCTCTCTGTGTCGTGCTCACTTGTGCAAAGGCCACTAATGACTGTTGGCGAGCAGATCTAAAAAGGCTCTGCGGAGCTCCGTGCCGAAGGCTGACGCAATATATTTGAGTGAGTATGAGTGATTTTAATTTATTTGGCCACTTTACGCCCAGCTACGCACAATTAGAATTTTACATGTTGAGCAA